>JAMKCH010037297.1:0-14755 GCA_023653785.1 Ophioderma brevispina | reverse complement strand
TATACGGCGCCTTAGTAGTGTGTGATGTTTTAGAATCGAGTTTGTTAAATGCTATAGAACACCTTAAAACATTAACTTTACGGGGGACGGGTGCATGGTAGGTACCGGGTACGTAAAAAGTGGGTCTATAGCATATATCCCGAAGGTCGTTTATCCGAAAACTCGTTATTTCGAAGGTTCGTTTATCCGAAATTCGTTATTCCGAAGGTTGTTTATGAGAAGGTTCGTTTTTCCGAGTTATTAATCCGAAGAGTGTTATCCGAAGACGTGTTAATCCGAAGGTTCGTTTATCCGAAAAAAGAAATAAGGTTCGTTATCAGAAAATTAATAAGATTCGTTTTAGAGCTTATTCATTTTTCGGAGCAAAGAACCTAATTTCATTTTCGGATCAACGAACCTTTGGATAAAGAAACTTTGGAAGAATACAGCTTCGGATAAAACGAGCACTCGGAATAATATAAACCGTATATTAGGCCTATATATATATGAAAAACAAATGTCGGATAACGCTATATACGTAGGTATAGGAAAATGCTAGGTATAGGAAACTTGGTTTGGGGAGCTACTGTGATACTGATCCTATTTAGGGGTGCAAATTTCCAGCTTCGGTGAAATAGGGCACAATTCTTCAGGGAAGTCACACACGTGACGAACTTTATTTTCCCCCTATGACAAACAACAATTTAGCACAATTGGAAACATATTTGTGGTTAGGTTTAGACTAAAAGTTAACCACAAAATCAATGTTTTCACTTTCGCTAGATTGAGGGGCAAGTAAAGTTCGGTCATGTGTGGACTTCCCGAAGAATGGCCCAATACGTGTTTTAGGGTGCTTTCTGTTTAAATATCTTGGTCCACGGCGGAAGGGAAACGGAAACCCCTTTTATCAACTTGTGCCCCCTGGGAAATTTACATTTGGTATCAATACACTGTAACTGAAGTGTTAGAAAAAGTTTATGGCAAAAAAAAACATGTAATGATAATGTTTAAATCATAAACATGTTTAGAGTTTAATATTAGAAGAAACATGTAGGCCTATAAATCCTAAACATGTTTAGGGTTTTAATATAGGCTAACATGTTTTTGTCCATGCATATACTTTCTAAACACTTCATTTACAGTGTAAATGTTGCCTTTTGGTACTATCATAGAGCTATAAAAATAAAACATTTCTAGCAGCTATGGACAAGAAACCATCTCCAAATGTGGTCGAAAAAAAAAACCTTTTTAAAAAATTTAATAATTTAATCGTCATCGTAAGACACCGACACATTTATGAAACATAATTTCACCCCTTTGTTTTCTTCATTCTATTTTTTTCCACTTTTTTTCCCTTGTGTGTGAGATTCCGGGTGATATTTCCCTGGAGATTTTTGTGCGAGTAATCAGATTTTCCTGGCAAGGAACTTTCCATCTTGCCGATTTGATTGTGTATGTACATAGTTCAAAGCTAACAAAATAAATGTAATCGATATAAAAGAGAAACAAGCACAAGTAATTAGTCTTTACGGACATCAGTGGAAACATTTTATTCAAATCATCTCGCAAAACAAGCCACCGGGTCACCAGAGGTGGTAACCGAGATTTCTTTGGGTAACTGTGTAATTAGGTCATGCAAGAGGTTATGGCCAGCGGTCAAGTGGAGGGTGATCGGGGCATCGAGTGAGATATTCCCACGTGTTAATATTTGATGTTTTGTATGCGGTGGGGGGAGAAAGGCCTTAGACTTTGGGCCGAGAATTGAGTATGAAGCGCGGGGAATACAATTCGGAAAATGATTGATCTGTTGCAAAATGTGATGTTAACCCGGATGTTAACAAGGTGCATATTATGTCTTTTTTGCGAGCTGGGAGGGGAGGGGGAGAGGCTGGCTGGCTACTCAGCTACGATTTGCTTTTACTAAAAATTGAGTAAAGTCTGAATCAGAGATTTAGAACAGTTATACAGACTGATTGGTAGTAGCTGGAGCTGACATCGTCATAGCATGATAGTTTAAGAGAAGTCAAAAGGGGCACTATATTTGGATCAATTTGAAGGAAAATGTGGTGAGGGTGATTCATTTAAATGCATTGGTTAAAAAACGATGCACTGTTAAGAGAGATGAGATTGAAAAAATCACCCACCCACGTAGCCTCACAATGAGACTTTTAAACAGAGTTTGGCAACGTCGCGATGACGTCACGGTGGTTACCAGTTTTGCCCAGGATCTGGCCCATGCCTCTGACTGTGACAAGCTACCGATTCCTGTAATCAAATTTTCAGTTCATTCATCCCCAACCTCAGTTTGGAAGCTTCCGCGGTGGGGAATATTACCAGTTTTCGAACACAACAAGGCCCCATAATGCAGTGGGGATACCAGTTCTTGACATGTTTCTCTACGCCGAGACCGTGACGCATCTAGAAAACAGCGCCCAAAATCCGGCCATCCGCCGGTCTTGCGTGATCCAAGTAGAAAAAAAGTGCTTAAAAAGACACTTTTTCTCTCCTTTATTCATCATCATCTCATAAATCTACAATTATAAATGTAAAAATCACTGTATTGTGTGTGTGAGTGGTTTGCCGACTCCTTGCCTCATGATTTTCCTCCCTCGCATGCTAAATTGCTTCACTTGGTGGATAAATTGCTTGTTGCAAGTTGTAAGCACGGCACACAAGCCCACCCACACACACACACCGGTGTAACTGTTTAAACTTGTTGATCTCATTGTTGTTCTTATGTATGGATGCACCACCGGGTGGTGGGTGCCGCTGTTGTGAAAGCGTTTTTCCAAATAAATAAATAAATAAAGAAATAGACAATTCAAGTAGCTTGACGTGAAAGATAAGGAGGTGAGAGAGAGATTGTACCTGAAATGTCAGAGCGGCGTTACGCATGGGTAAGCATGGTTGTAAACTTAAGGAAATATGCATTCCATCATGCGTGAGTTCTCCGAGCGTGACCCGGTAGACTACCTTACTGGATTGGCCTACTGCATACCGGCACCCCTGCCGAATGTGAGTGTAGAACTCACCGCCGGTTCTTCTAGGAACCGCCCAAACAGTCCTTTTCAGGGATACCACTGTTCAAAGAGAAATGATTTGTGTTGATTTGATATATGATGAAATAAAGTTTTTAAAAAAAATAATGCGAAAAACAAAAAGACTCCCTACATTTTAGCCATAATAACAAACAAACACACTCATTGGCCTATAGTCCCACATGAACATACCCCCATAGATGTTGTTCTATAGTCCAAATATTTCATTTAATCGTACCGGTGAGCACAGTTTTAATTTTTTTTAAAGTAATTTTTTAGTAATACCAAAATTTTCTTCCCTAAAACATCACTGATGACATATCGACCTTGTGTCCTCCATTCTTTAGTATTGGTCCAATTAAGGGATAATCTGTTCGTCCCAACCAAAATTCGTCCCTACGTAGGAATGCGGTCCTTGTCTTATTGCTCAAATCCACCTCTTTTGTTGCCCCTCCTCAACTTCTCAAGTACTCACCATTATTAATTAATCCTGACTGGTCGCGCTGACTTTAAGCTAATCTTCTTTCTTAAATTGTATGGCAATGACATCCTCGTTGTCAATTGAGTCCTCATATAACAGAATAGTAATATTTTGGTATTTAACCCACAATCTCGTACGTTTTTTCCGTATCAGCGCCAATCCTAATGTGAATAGTTTGTTCATTTGACGAATGAGCACCTGAAGGTATGGACGTATTTTGTTACGTTGCATTAATTGTTTGTCTGAAGCTCGCCAAAAATTTCAACGAAATGCGGAATTAGTGTTATATTCCTTTTATTATTATTTGTCATCGATCAGTTATATATCCCCATTTTCATTTCATTTCACACTTGATAACTCACCTATTGCCATTAATTCCATTTCATGCAGCATGTTGGCCAGGGGATCAAAGGAAATATGTTCATTTTGGATTACATACTTCGCAGAAGTAAACCAGTTTTCCACTACATAATAATTAATTTTATAATTACCATTTATTGGTTATGGCAATTGTAAAGGTTCACATTTTTCATGAAAATGAAGAAAATGCCATCTCAATTATTGCTTTCTGAATATCAGTGATCAAGGGACAACACTAGCTACATGGACTCAATCAAATAACGGCAATTTTGACAAGTAAATCCATACATGGTATTGTTACTGTCCGTTGCAGTTGATAGATTTCGGCTTTATAGATGGTCTCCCCGCTCCATTGTGGGGTAGCCGTTTCACATAGAAGTCTCAAGTACGCAAATGAGGTATGCCTTTGATTCCGTCATGCATGTTGTATGATGTTGTGCAGTAGCGCAGGACGATCAATGGCAATCTTTTGTATACTTGGGACAAAATATGTATAAGTACAATCTCATTGAATTTGGACTTGGAGAATAGGGGCCTACATTTACTTATTAAAATACACCCGTATGGCCGCCATTTTGAATTTGAGGTAGAAGGCAAGCAATATTGGATTTGGGTAAGTTATCTCATGGGCTTTTCGTGTTGAAAAACATATATATAAAACTAAAAGATCATGAATTTGAGGACTTGGGCTAGGGGGCATAAATTATTTATTAAATGAGCCCTTTTGCCGCCATTTTGGATTTGCGGTAGAAGGCAGCCCATATGGATTTTGGAAAGTAGCTTATCGGCTTGTTCGTGATTCACAAAATAGTATAAACTAAAAATATTGAATTTGGCATGTGCTAGGGAGGCCTAACATTAATTATTAAAATACACCCTTTGGCCGCAATTTTGGATTTGAGGAGAAGGCAGCCATATTGGATTTTACAGCTGAATTTTAAATTCGTTTAAAAAAAAAACATTATGTATAAACTAAAATATCATTGAATTTGGAATTGGAATAGTGGCCAATTACTTAATAAAATGCGCCCTTTTGGCCGCCATTTTGGATTTTGAGGTAGGGGCAGCCATATTGGATTTTAAAGGTATCGCATGACTTTGTCATGCCTCAAAACAATAATTTGATACTATATTACCTACTTGACTTGGGGAAAACACTCAACCTAATTTCGGAACCCATGTAGGAGCCACCCCGGGGAAAGTACATTTGGGCACATTTTATCAAAAACCCGACCTGTATTTGTAATCACCAAAATTTGGTCTAGGAAATCGCTCAAACATAAAGTGAACACTTCCCATATGGCACAACTGATGGAGCCCGACTAGCCAGATTATGCAGGAAAACACCGACTCAGAGTGATTCAACTTATGTTGATCGATCGCACCTATTATGTAATAGGCCGCAGATTAACAATAGACGACTCCGGGGGGGGGGGGACGAATCGACTGGCAACACAATGTAGCACTCTACAATCGATGATTTCGGCGATAGGAGAGTTGCTCTCTACCCCGGAAATCCCGGATTGCAAAGTATCTCCAATCGATGAAAAAACCGACAGGAGAGTCTCTCCAATCGATATATTCCTTTCTAGCTTGCTCTAGCTTGCTGATTTAGTACGATTAGCCGAATTTTGTTGTTCACATCATCACTGTACAGCTTGCATGACATGTTAGGTGGCATGTGAAACTAATGCCACAATGTTTTCTTTCAATCTCAAGTCAAGTGCCAAAAATGTAAATGAGCACAATACATAAGCATACCTCTATGGTATTGGTACAAGCAATGGCAAGGTCAAAAAAATGATAAATTACAAACTCCGAAATGGAGTTTGAATACAAACAATAATATTTGAAAGATACGCAGAACCTCGATTTTGGAGGGTGTGCGTATTATACGCTGAAACTCCGATTCTTGAGACTGTTTGGAATATAAATAATATATTTAAGAACGCAGGATAGAACCTCCGATTTTGGAGTTTTTGCGATGTCCGGCAGACCCTCCGATTTTGGGGGGTGTGCGTATTATACGCTGCTGAAACTCCGATATTGAGTGTTTTGAATATAAATAATAAAAATATTTTTTGTGGATTTGTGGTTGTTTTGTATTTTGGTATTTTTGCGATGTCCGCAGACCCTCCGATTTTGGAGTGTGTGGTATTATACGCTGATGAAACTCGATATGGATGGTGTTATGCAATATAAAAGTAAGAATATATAAATATACGCTGAAACTCCGGTTTTGGAGTTTTGCGGATGTACGCAGACCCTCCGATTGGAGTGTTTGCATATTTATACATGAAACTCCGATATTGGAGTGTTTGATCCAAACAATAATATGAAAGATACGCAGAACATCGATTTTGGAGTGTGTGCGTATTTATTTTTTTTTTTTTTTTTTTTTTTTTTTTTTTTTGCGATGAAACTCGATCTATTGGAGGTTTGAAGATAAATAAGAATATTTAAAGATACGCAGAACCTCCGATTTTGGAGTTTTTGCGATGTCCGCAGGACCTCCGATTTTGGAGTGTGGCGTATTATACGTGAAAAACTCCGATATTGGAGTGTTTGAATTAGAAATTAATAATATATAAATCTTACGCTGAAACTCGATGTTGAGTTTTGCGGCCGGTGTCCTTGCAGACCTCAGATTTTGAGTGTGTGGGTATTTACGCTGATGAATGAAACTCCGATTTTGGAGTGTTTGACTATATATAATAAAAATAATATATAAATATTACGCTGAAAACCTCCGATTTTGGAGTTTTTGCGGAGGTCCGCAGAACACTTACGATTTTGAAGTGTGTGCGTTATCGCTGAAAACTCCGATAGTGGAGTGTTGAATATAAATAATAATAATAAATATTACGCTGAAACTACGGTTTGAGTTTTTGCGATGTAAGCAGACCTCCGATTTTGGAGTGTTGGCGTATTATACGCTGAAACTCGCGATATTGGAGTGTTTGAATACAAACAATTAATATGGAAAGGATACGGAGAACCTCCGATTTTGGAGTGTGTGCGATTATACGCGAAACTCGATAGGAAGTGTTGAATATAAATAATAATCTTTAAAGATACGCAGAACCTCCGATTTTGGAGTTTTTGCGATTCCGCAGACCCTCGATTTTGGAGGTTGTGCGTATTATACGCTGAAACTCGATATTGGAGTGTTTGAATATAACTAATAATATATAAATATCGCTGAAACTCGATTTTGGAAGTTTTTGCGATGTTCCGCAGACCCTTCGATTTTGGAGTGTGGCGTAGTATACGCTGAAACTCCGTATTGGGAGTGTTTGAATATAAATAATAATATAAAAGATACGCGGAACCTCCGGTTTTGGAAGTTTTGCGATGTCCGCAGACCCTCCGCTTTTGGAGTGTGTGCGTATTATACGCTGAAACTCCGATAGTGGAGAGTGTTTTTGAAATAATAATAATATATAAATATACGCAGAACCTTCGATATTGGAGTATTTGCAATTATACGCTTTGAAACTCCGATATTGGAGTGTTGAATATAATATTAAAGATACGCGGGGAACCTCCGATTTGGAGTTTTTGCCGATTACGCAGACCCTCGATTTTGGAGTGTTTGATTATTCTAGCTGAAAATCCGATGTTGGAGTGTTGAATATAAATAATAATATTTAAAGAGATAGCAGAAACCTCCGATTTGGAGGTTTTCGATGTCGCAGACCATCCGATTTTGGAGGGGTGCGTATATAGCAGAAACTCGATTATTGGAGGTTTGAATATAAATACAAGAACCTATTATTAAATATACGCAGAACCTCTGGTTTTGGCGTAGTTTTGCATATTTTACGCTGAAACTCCGATATGGAGTGTTGAATATAAATATTTAAATATACGCGGAACCTCCGATTTTTGAGGTTTTGCGATGTACGCAGACACTCCGATTTTGTTGGAGTGTTGCATATTTATACGCTGAACTCCGATGTGTGAGTGTTTGAATATAAATAAAATATTTAAAGATACGCAGAACCTCGATTTTGGAGTTTTTGCGATGTACGCAGACCTTCAGATTTTGGAAGTGTGTGCGTATGATACGCAGAAGAAACCCGATATTGGGTGTTTGAATATAAATATAATATTTAAAGATACGCGGGAAAAAAAAACCCCCTCCGATTTGGAGTTTTTGAGATGTACGCAGACCCTCCGATTTTGGAGTGTTTTGGAGTGTTGAGCTGAAACTCCGATATTGAGTGTTTGAATATAAATATAATATGTAAAGATACGCAGAACCTCCGAGTTGGAGTTTTTGCGATGTCCGCAGACCCTCCGATGTTGGAGGGTGTGCAGATAAGCAGAAACTCCGATATTGGAGGTTTGCGGGCCGGCGCAGACCCTCCATATTGGAAGTAGAACTTCATAACATGAATATTGTGCCAAGTGCATGCAAAATAAAAGTAAAAACAGTTAACCATTATATTGTAAAATAGTATTTCATTTAATTACAGGGATATTAAAATAAAATAAAATGCAAACGTAGTCCTGGTCAAGATGTGATCACAAGAGAAACCTTGATAACTTTCTTGAAAATACAAGATTAATGAAACTTTTAGGATTTTCAGCTTCTCAAAAGCGTTTCTTCTTTCTGGGGCAGGAAAATTAGAAATTATAACGCGGGCGGATTACGGGGAAAATGACACCTCGACTGTCAAAAGCCTAAGAGATAGAGTAAAATCATGCACGTGGTGAGCAAAAAAACATATCTGCCAAATCATTCTCGATGTTCGTGTTAAGTGTTTTCACTACGCACTTATTAATTTACTAATCGATCACGGACACTGCGACTTCGGAGGCCCGCGGTGTTAAAAAATGTCTTTCGGAGAGATCACTAGTTGATCATACATGATGGAGATGCAAGTGTAAATGCATGGGGGATAGCACGCATTCGTCTAGTGTATCATGAAATTCATCGTTGAAAGAGGGTGGAACGTTCCGAGGCGGACGATTTGTATACACGTCGATTCCATTACTAAGTTCATAACTCTATACTAAAGTATGCATATATTGTAACCTATAGAACTCTCATTAACATATTTTACATCGGAAACAGAATCGGCGCAAAGCGGTGCATCACTATAACAAAATAACACATCTTTTCTTGCCAAGTTAGACGAAAAAATATATACTTATTTTTCGTGTCAGTCCTGACGGAGATCCGTCAAATAATTCGATCCGACAGTGTGTTATCATATACACACGATAATACTAGGCCATGCACTCCGTTGCCGGTGTTGTAAGCACCGGCTGTGTGTGTAAGCACCGGCGGTCTTTTGTTTACATCTCCGTCAGCTCAGTTGCCTGCGGAAAATTGACGGAAACGACGGAGACGAAAGGAGCAAGTATATATGTTGGAAACCCGTATGGTTACGAATATTTCACGCCTGTGGTGCTGTACCTGTAACATTTTCTTTTCATTAGCCAGGTACAATATTAGATATATTTTGTTGGTTTCCCGTTTTCACATCCCACGTTTTGTTAGTATTTGTTCATTTGAAATATTTGTCTAAAAGTACTGGACTCGAACTTGCGTAAATTTTTAAATCGGGGGATATTTTTCTTTTAAAGAGGGGAAGCGAAAGTACAATTAAATTAAGATATTCGCATTTATTTTTTCATCCTTTCTCCCAAAAACTTGACAAAAAAACGCGAACAGGGTGAAGTATTTGCGCATGTTTTCCCACAAGACCAAGCTACATGCTGGCGGCATAAGGTTGATAGAAGATAGAAACCGCAAAGGATCATGGGGCCGAAAAAAGGGCAAGAGCACCACACACGTCGATGATCATGATTTGTTTTACATGCACTGTCAATGAGGCATCACGGAAAACGAGTAGAACCAAAACTTATTGGGATTGTTTTCAATTATGTTTAAGTTAATGTGATGATAAATGTACTAACCCGGTGTTGGCCAATGAATGATATTAAAGTAATCTTTGTTTTTATAAAAAGTACGACAAATTATCCCCTCAAAAATAACCAGAAAATTCACACTTTAGTCAGGTTGTTATCGAAAGATGTAGCGTGCAGACGCCAATGGAGTTGAATACCTGTAACACAAATTTCAGTCCCGGTTTGAGTTTACATTAAACATTACAATTTCATCAATTACGGTATATTGAAGCAGCCGACGATATTAATCCCCCGTATGATTAGCAATTTCAACATTTATTGAGTTTCATTATTAAATAATAGTTCAGAAAAAGAGCCTTTCGGGAACGACGCATCTGAGCCATTACACAGGACACGGATGGCAAACATTGGTCATCGATTGCCGCCTTGGAATCACGGCCCCCACCCACATAGCGCATCGCAACACGGAACCAAAACTCTGTTAGACTTCTATTAGACTTCTATCAAAGCTTATCAACCTACCTGCATTTCATAATGTAATTCGATTCAAACCATTATGCTATTTTTTGTTGGTTTAGGCCTACATCAAAGTTTGACAAATCTTTAAAGTTTGTTACTGTCAAGTTTCAAATAGTTGTACCATTGAAGAAATTGACAATCACATTCACAGTGGTACTGGTAAGCCGACGATTAGGCCCCGCCCGCAAGTGTGCATATTGGAGTTAATATATTGCGGCGGTTGACCATCATATCTTCATTTTGTAAGCTTCTGTTGACAAAAACATACGACATTACAGATAAATACGTAGGGAAAAATATAAACCTTTCTGTTTTACAATTACAAAGTCGTCATTAGTTGGTTGAAATATTTAAATAATGTGTGATTAATACCAACGACAGGACGGACCAAGGGCCGGGCTTATAGCTGCCATAGCAGCAGGCCATGGGAGATCGACGCTCCATGTAAAACTCAAAATAAATGCCCCCAAACAGTCGCCATTTATTTGTAACTCGGTACTTTTACAGAATATAAAGGTGGAATACGTATTAATCATACAGCTTTTAGATTATTTTTGAAGATTTTTGTTAATTACCAGACTCCAAAGTTTGATATTTTTTTGAGTTCCCATGCCCTAGACAAGTACACGTTGTGTTTGTTTACAGTTACATCCGGGAATCCAGTTTGTTTGCCCTTTTTCGATCCCATCATGCATTGCGGCAGAGCGCCCTCTGTTGATAGTTATCGCTATCTACGATAAAAGCCTTATGGCGGATTGTCCCCAATGTGATAAATCCGACCATAGATGGCTTGCCTTCCCTTACAAAACAAAAACAGGGTGTGGTTGAATGATCAACACTGTGTATTGTACCATGATCACAAAGTGAAACCAATGACATACTTTTGTTTCCTCCTCCGGCGCCATTGAGATAGTTCAATCAAATTTAAAATCTATATGACCCTTATTTGTTTGTTTATAAGTACCCCACTTCATTAAAAACAGATCAATAATTACAACCCTACCACAGAAACACTTGTTACAACTCGTCTACAATATATCTATTGTTATGACGTTTGCCGCCGTCACAACTGACTTTTCCAGCAGAAACGGAGTCGACTGAGCGTTATTGAGTGGACTGACTTCTAACTCCGTGCCGGCTCAGTGGCGGCTCGTTGCTTGCTCCGGAACTTCGGACAAAGCTCAAATCCTGGGATAGGGACAAGTTTAAAAGTTGGTCATATTAAAGGGGGGATGACCGATTGTAAGGATATGAAGTTTCATCTTGATAGTTGGCTTCACTCCAAAACCCATCTGTACAGTTTCGCCGGCCCAATATTTCAATCCGTTTTGATGTGAGGCTAAAACGGATTTTGTAAGCCCTAGAGTACTGTGTAAAAATTATATTGGTCGACCAAAAATAGAGCACATTTTCGTTCAGTCATTCACAAACCAAACATTTTTGGACTTAGATTTCAACAGGGGAAATGAGAAAAAATAGTAGTTTCTTCTGATACTAAAATGTCGACCACTTCCGGTTAAACTGTGCGGCTTCTGGGGACGAGGCTATTAGCGATCGGGCCCCAGGACCGTTAATTGCCACAAATCTATTCATTTACAAGTGATTGTTAAGGTTGAATTTTGTGATGAGTTATGGCTCAATAGAAGCCTTGAAAAGGTTTTTCCCCATATTCCAGTTGATTTTGATGGTTTGCATCACAGAACACCCTAGGTAACAGTGTTACAATTTGTTTGTTTAAGGGACAGAAGTACAAAATTACAATTTCTTACAGGTAGATCAATCTGCATGTAAGATACGCATTAAAGCAGGTATTAGGCCAACAGTTACGATGAATATAGAATATCAATCTTGTGAGAAACAGAGGATGAGCTTATGCATATAAAATTTCGTTGATTAACATTGTTTGAAACATGGCGAAAAATATACTTCTGATTATGTGCTGCTTAAAACTGGGACCAGCTGTTTGAATCCAAGAAAAGGAAACATGATTTTTTAATCATTCTTTGCAGCAATGTGTTTTGTTTTGTTTTTCAAATCCGGGGATTTCCTATAATCCAATCCTCATGGCTCGCTAGATAGCAATAAGTGATATGGTGTACAAATTGAATAGGGGGTAAATATTTCCAATTTAATAATAAACATGCTTATCCACTCATTCAAAAATCTCAAGATTTAGGAAATTAGGCCATCCTAAAAGACCTAAAACCATGGTGTTACATGTGCACACAAAAAATTGGAGCATTGGACTGGACCATGGTAGGCTCTTTCAATATTTCTGCTTTAGTCTTGGAAAACATTTGAAATCTATTTTTTTCCAAGCAAACACTGTTGTACACCATCAGGGTCCTATCAGAGGTATGTCTGTCCAGTCAGCTTGCCGCATGACTGGACCTTTCCAGTAAATGAACTCAAACCACAGCTGTGTAATGGGGCAACCCGAAGGGCTTCCATCAACGTAGTGAAATATCACCAAACTCTCCCTGCCACAAAATGTGTCAACGATTGATCAGTTCTAACAATTTAGGTCAAATGAAATTACACCTTTCTTTCTATTGCAGGTTATTGAATCTAACGTGCACATAATTTGTGTTTACTCTGTCAATATTTAATATCAAATACTTATAGCAGAGGTTCATTTGTTGCATGTGAGGTTCAACAGAGTGTTTGCTTATGTATAGGCCTATATCATATTCAAGCAAAACAAAACAAAAATCCTTTCAAAATCACTTTCTCCCTGTATTAGGCCAAGAAAAAAAATTTGTCTCAGAAGACTGCACGCATTATGTTTAAAATTGGTTTTTGACTGCAGAATTTTTTTTTAGGTTTTACTCACTTTAAATTTTTTTTGTAAAAAATTTCAGAAAAAAAATGAAAATTTGGCCGCGAAGCGGCCGAAAAATTGAAAAAAGTGGGCCAAAAATGCATTAAAAAAAAGAAAAGAAAAAACGCATTTTGCATTAGCATTTTTCTAAAAAAAAAAAAAAAACATTTCGCATTGCAATTTTTCACATTTCTTCTGAGACAAACTTGGGGTTTTTTTTTGGCCTTAGGTCTCTTAGAACTATCTCATCCCCTCCATTTGAATAACAGTACATTTTAATCTTTACATTTTTTCCTTATCTTGTTAATTTGAACCAAGCTTTTTAAATTAGCAAGTTTCAAAATTTTGCTTCAATTGAAATATTCCCTAAACCAAACCTCAACTGCTTTAATTTCAACATAAATACACGTAGGGGCCCCTGCCACCAGTTGATTCGGAAAGCACGACACATTCACATTCAAACAGCTTTCACAACTTTCACATACATGTATGCTTATAATTCACATCATGTTTCTACATGCAGATATTTTCCTTTCCCTATTGGGTAATTCATAATGATCAAAACTGGCAGCAATTTAAAACAACACAGGCTTAAATTAATAAAATCTACCATTTCTTCAAGTTACTCTAGAATGATAGACTAAAACCCACAAAGAACAAAAAGAACCACGCAAAAATATCAATTTTGAAAATCTTGACGGCGCACTATTTTCCAAATGTGCCAGTGTCTCTTTAGTTGTGGGCATAATTAGATATAAAAGGTTTATTTTTGTAGGTTTCTCAAAGATTATACCATGTTAAATCACGTAATGAGCTGAACAGATAGACTGTAATTATGTGACATAATCTGAGCAAAAGAGGCAAATTTGTAAACTCAGTTATCACTATGATCAACTTAACTTTACAGCTAAGTATGTTGGGGATGCAGGGATTTCAACAACAGTAGTACATTTTATTACGAGGCATGTGAGCTTCTGTAATGCCAATATTCTAATGTATTTTATTGTTTTACGCTCCCTATTTTTGTCTGTAGTATCTCAATTTCACAATTTCCGCCTATAGCTTGAATGATTCGGATCACATAACATATAATCTTATTTTGAGCTGAAAGTGATCTCATGATAGTAGTATGGCCATGCAGCTCACACACTGCTCTCCCCTTACTTACTCCATTAGTCAAACTTGTAGTTGCATACACAGGTCAATAACAAAATAAACAAATTCCAATGCCAGAATACATGCATGCATATATATTGGACTTGACCTCAATTTGGCTTTAAAAAGGTATTGGGCGAGTACAAAATAATCCATTATTCCATAAAATGCATAGTCAAACATTTGTTCATTTAAATGCAGATTGAGTTCTCTGGGCCCCGCTGGGGTTTAAATTCACTCAGCAGTCTAATAATGTTGGTGCTGATGATTATTTATTATTAGAAATATTTTTCCAAGAAGTATTAGCACTGTGCTGGAATGGGGAAATTTCATTTGAAGGTTCATTTTACTGTACTTATTATGGAAAGCACATAAGTGTATGCATTTGATAACTACGGTGGTTTCCCAGTTAGATGTATATCACAGAGCCTGCAAAACTCAGCCTGTGATTATATGAAAGGTTTTTAAGCTCTATTTGTGATCTACTCTCTGAGATCCCAATAAGTATGAGAATTTGGT
>JAMKCH010037296.1:0-14040 GCA_023653785.1 Ophioderma brevispina | reverse complement strand
CTAACAGGATCTGTCGATAACTGAAGAAAAAAGTAGGGTACCGATTATTTTTTCTTTTATTTTTGAAATAATGGCATTTTTAGTAGTCTGAAATACCAACGCGAATTTGGGTGCGCAAAACGCCACCAGTGTCACGCATGGCAACGCTTAAGCTGACACGCTAACAAATGGTAAGGTGAGAAAGGGAAAGAAGGGCGTGTCCAATTTCTGATTTTGAATGCATTTTAAGCGTGTACAACTGAAAACCACTATACTGGACGAATATAGGCCCAACTATATTTTACAATACTTCTGAATACTGTTGTCAAAATTCGTTCCTATTACAAGTTAAACGATATTTAATAAAAGTTGTCAATTGGGACTAAAAACATGAGCATATCGCTACGTCGTCCTCTTTTTATGCCAAGTTGGCAGCCACTATGCTGCAATGACGCTGGGCCACAAGAATTATGTGGTTTTGGGTTGGAGAGAGAAATCACAGCTAAAGTGTAAAATAAAGCCCTTAGTATCAGTTGAATAGGTGATTTAAGATTTGCATCCCTTTCTTCATGTTTTTAAAATGATGTATAAGTTCCAAGTAATTGATTCAAATCTTCACGAAAAGATATCAACATTCCTTTTTTATTTTACGGCCATTTCCTGCCGTAAAGTTACCTGAGTTATCCTTCTTTTTAGTAAATTAAGCGTTTTCCATAAATGGCATAATGCTGTTGTAATACTGAAAAAATGTCATATCTACTGAAAGTTTATATTAAAATAGCGATTTCTTTCGGATATTCCTGAATTTTACACGCGGCAAAATACTAATAGTAGGATCAAAATATGGCTAAAAATTGCTGTTGTAATACTGAAAACATGTCATATCTACATGAAAGTGTATATAAATGCGATTTTTTTTCTGATATTCATTAAAATAAAAAAAGAACCACCAAACAAAAAAACTAAAACTTTAAAAAACAAAAAAACAAAAACTTACTGCATAAGGGGGGGGGGGGGGTTCTAGGTACCAGCAACTTTAGTTTTTTTCAGCCGGGGGATTTTTAATGCTGCAATATATTTGTTTATATTTTTTGTATTGTCTAACGTTCGTTGGCGCTTGCATTGGTGCCAAAAAAATTTTTCAAATCCATCGCGTCGTTTTTTGCGTTAATTAGGTTGTTGGGTACCTAGAGCCCCCCCCCTTATGCACAACGGAATAGCCCATGGACAAAATGAAAAAACCATCTTATTAGAGTTTACTGTGATTCTGAATTTTATAACGCATACACCTAGTGACCTAACACAAAATAAATAATTTAATTAACAAAATCTTGCAAAGTATAGTAGCGAGGGGCCATTGGACCCATTATATTTTATATACATCATGTAGCGATTTACTTGGTAGGAACCTATGGTAAATTATACAAGTAACTCCTAACAAATTACAATGGCATGAGACTTTATGTTTGTGCTTTATATGGTAAATATTGTTCATTCTTTCACCAATTAAAGCAATCAGCACAATCTAGGGGAAGCAATGCCGTAGAAAATGCAGAAACAAATTATGGCTTTTTTCGCACATTTTGGACGCGAAATTAAAATTCAATGTTTTTGTTTTTTTGGCCCCTAATTTTTTTATGAACAACTTCTTGAGTTTTTATTTCTTTAATTGTTGATGTCTTTTGAAGCCCTTCTAACAGTGGTGGATTTTCATCTAAACAATCCTTTATGAAAGTGGGTTTATTAGGGGGGTCCCTAGACCCCCCCCCCCCCCCCCCCCCCATGCCTACGGAAGTGCAAACCCTATAGCCGTTAAGTGTAACTGCCGGAAATTAGGTAAAATGACACGTGATTATTTCCTTCAACGAACCTATATATAAACATATTTAATCATCATGTTGATGCATTTAACAACTCTCCATAAGACCTAATAGGTGAAATGTTGTTTGAAACCAAATACTCTGAGTGTCTTCATTAGACTTTTCTGAGTCCTGACATAGAAATGATAAGAAAACACACTTCCCCATACGACTTGAAAAAAGTGTGTTGAAAAATCAGGACAGAAGCTGCTTATTTTCGGAAAAGAATAATATTAGTTACTTGATGGCCCGTGTATAAGTAGCAATAATCTTTGCCTCAAGTTGTTTAATTTAATAATGCATTAAATTCTTTGAACAGCACATAGGCCTACTACTGCAGTACTTCATTGGAAACAGTAAGGCCCAAAGCGTGCTGCTATCTTCGGAAGGTCGGCCAGGCGTACGCAAGGGTGTTTTTTATACCGCGCGCGGACAGCTACGAACGCCAAGTCACAATTTTGCCAACCTAGCTATATTTTACTAACTAGATGGCGACTAGCCTATTCCGAATGAAGCCGTGCGTAGTTGTACGCACCTACGCGGAGCAAGATATTCCCGGCATCCTCTAGCGATTTGGGGTAAATTTGGGTATGCGTGACTGCGGGGCGATTCTACGACCACATGGCAGCGTAAATAGTACCAGACAGTTTATGCTGCGTGGATTTTGATATTCTCACATTGTTGTTCTTATTTCATGCAAACAGTTTGCTTTTATGTTTTTTTCGATTGACCTCGAACCATGAGCACCAGGCTGACGGGTATTGCCCGTTTTTTATTTTGGCATGTAAATTACTAGTATTTCTCAGAAATACACTGATTCTATGGTGTCACTGTCAGATGATTTTCCTACCACAGAAAATAACCGGGCGACGATCAGCTTAAGGTCCATGGACACGGCTGAGTAGACATTTCTTATTTCTAACAGTTTCCGTACCCTCAACATATTCCTGATCATATCGCCACACAATTTTTCAAAAGTGAACATCCGGGAAAGTGTTAAAATACAAGATATATATAAAAAACACACCACACTGACAAAAAAGCCTTCTACCTGTTTTCGCATACGCGTATCAAGATGCTGAGTTGGATTTGAGCCCCGTTTAATGACGTCAAGTACCAAGTTGTAAACAAGCTCACACGTGGCTAACCGCACCGCACACTCCCGATATCTCTCCTTGCCGGTTTCTATTCTGTTCTGATTCTCGTTGTCGTACGATCGCCGCTGGTGCAACGTCGACAATACAGCGAATTATTATCGTAATTTTAAGTCACCAAAATCAATAAAAATTCTGCATATGATACAACATGTGCGACGCATATCACGATAAGTCAACTGTGTAGTATGCAAGAAAACTGGGCCACGCGCACGTCCGTTTCCCCACGATGACGATCATGACGCGTCTCGGCAATCCGTATTTGTTAACTACCGTGACGGTCACTTTCTGGGTCACCGCTGCAAGCGCGATAATCACTTTCATTTTGGAATTCCTTTGAAAGTCTTGTCCAAAACACATGATATTATTCCCAGTTTTTAAATCAAAATAAACGGGTTTCCTCAATTAACTGCTTCTGCGATTTACATTGTGGCCAATACATAACTATGAATGAACCATTTTTTGGTGGTATAATAAGTAGTTTAAACATGTCCATGGACACGGCTGGTAGACATTTCGTAATTTCTTACATTTTCGTACCTCAACAGTATCCTGATCATATCCAACACAGATTTTGTAAAATTGAACAATCGGGAAGTGTTAAATTTCAAGGATAAATCTACCCTAACTGACAGGGCCTTCTCCTGTTTTCGGCGAACGCGATCAGATGCTGGAGTTGATTTGACCCCGTAATGGACTCAGAGTACAGTTGTAAACAAAGCTCACACGTGGGCTAACGCACCGCCACTGCAGATATCCGTCATTGTCGTTTCCTTTGTTGGGAACTTGAATAAAAGCTAGTCTGTTCTGATTTTCCTCCTTGCGGTACGTCCGCCGCTGGTTGTCACCGTCGACAATACAAGCACATTATCGTAAATTTAAAGGCACCAATTCAAGAAAAATTTATCTGCCATATGATACAACACGTAACGCATATACCGCGAGAAGTCACTTAACTGTGTACGTATGTAATGCAGAAAACTGGGCCACGCGCACGTTCCGTTCCACCGCGATGACGATCATGACGCGGTACGCGTATTTGTTACTCGAGTCACTTCTGGGTCACGCTTGCCAGCGTGTATAAAATTCACTTTCATTTTGGAATTTCCTTTGAAAGCTGTCCAAAACACTGATTATTATGCCCGAATTTTTATCAATATACGGTTTCTCACTACTGCCCTCCCCCCCCCAAAATGCATATTTACATTGATACCAATACATACTATGAATGAAACCATTTTGTTGTGGTATTATAATAAAGTTATGTTTTAAAGCATGTCCATGGACCCTTTAATAAAAACATGTCCATGGACCCTTAATAATAATAAAAGTAAAAGCTTTTTAAAACGATAAATAGCGCTATTTCGACCTATGCCGTAAAACTAAACTGAACTGGTCGTATGGTTTATCCTGTATTCCATGCATCTGATCTCGTTTGTGCCCTTCCACGTTCACTTTGCTTCGACGTATTATGTGACCACATACACCATAACTCGTCATCAAACTAATTATCCATATTCATAAGCTAACACAGAGCTAGGAATATTCATTTTTTTCCCAGAATGACGTTTTGTTAGCAGCCGTACGCGATGAATATCAATAGTATTTAGGAGTTTCATGAATCGCTAAAGCTAATCAATTATGCAAAGTCAACAATACGTCAGCGAGTGAATATGAATATTTTATTACCTGTTCGTTGAAACGTCCCTCAAAATGATTCCTGAAGTCGCGCTCGAATATTCTTGAATATTTATGAGGATTGATGACATCATCGCTCAACTTCAGGTTTGGAAGAACAGTGTTGAAACGTGTGTAAAACACCGTAGAATTATTATATAAAACATGAAATCAACATTATTTATGTTCCTACTAACACCAGAATTATTATATATTCTTTTGAAGTAGCTAATAATGCATTTTCGTTTTTTAAAAGTGTAAAGACAATACAATGGCCTAGTGCTCATTTCTCGAACATAAACATAATCAACTAAAAATAAACAAGAACTTGGCAATTTAATTCTTTTTTCTTCTTTTTTCTTTCTTTCTTTCTTTTTTCTTTCTTTCTTTTTTTTTCTTTCTTCTGTCTGCTTTTCTAGAGTTGTTTTTCTATAGTTGTTTTTATTTTTTATTTTTAGTGTTCTTCCTTTTAGTTTTTTCTTTCTATTTGTCTTTTACTTGTTCTTTCTTTTTAGTTTTTCTATTTTTCTTTTTAGTGTTCTTAATTTTTTTCTTTCTTTTTAGTGTTCTCCGGGGGATCTTCTTTCTCTTAGTTTTCATTCTTTCCTTGTTTATGTTTCTTTCTTTCTGTCTTTCTTTCTTTCTTCGTTTTTAGCTTTCTCTTTCTTTTTAGTTTTCTTTCTTTTTAGTGTGTTTTCGGGGGGTTCTTTCTTTTTAGTTTTTTTTCTTTCTTTTTAGTGTTTCTTTCTTTTTAGTTAATTTAAAAAATTATATCTTTTTAGTTTTTTTCTTTTTCTTTTTAGTGTTCTTTGTTTTAGTTTTTTCTTTCTTTTTAGGTTTTTTTTCTTTCTTTGTTAGTTTTTTGCTTACTTTTTAGTGTTCTTATCTTTTTATTTTTTTATTTCTTTCTTTCTGTTTCTTCTTTTCTTTCTTTCTTTTCATGTCTTTCTTTTTAGTGTTCTCTTTTGCTTTTTAGTGTTGTCTTTACTCTTTCTTTCTTTAGTGTTATTATCTTTCTTATTCTTTCCTTTCTTTTCGTTCGTTCATTTATTTTTTCTTTTCCCGTCGTAGTTTTTGTGTTTTAATTCAAAAAATCCAACTTCAAATTTACAAACAACGAAAAACTTGCAGACACATGCACTGAGTAGGACCACCAGACCCAATAACAAAGAAAACGACTAGGCCCTAAAATAAAAACCCCACACACCCAAAGTGATATTCTATTCTTCATGTTCAGCATAGTTAATATAAACTTTGATAAACTTTTGTGTCCTTATATTCTTTCATGTTCAGCATAGTTTATTTTATAACTTTGAGAAAGTTTGGTTCCTGAAATTTTACAATCTGCATAAACACAATTTTTAGAAAAAATAACAAATGATAAATCAAACCAAACGTTTTTAAATAGGACCTTCACGAAGAATTTGAACACCATGGTAAAATCACATGAGTGTTGAGTTTCCAATTATATGATAGTGGCCTATAGGATGATTTTCAGCTTTAAATGATTTTTTTCTTTTTTTAAAATTATATTGCGTTTTATTTCTCTTGTTTTTGTTCTTTTTTTATTTATAAATTAAAATTAATCATAGAGTTTTTTTTTACTTTTTTTATTTTTTTCATTCCTCTTCATTTCTTTCTCTCTCTCTTGTTGTTTTCTTTATTATTAAATAATTACAAGGTTGGACAAAAAAATCAGTAAAGAAAGCGAATAAACAATAAGTTTTTAAAAAGTTTCTAATAGTTTTCTGTTCAGTAGGGGAAAACGGAAAAGGGGATAATTCTGATAGCTATAAACACAGTTGATTTTTTTTTCTTTTTTACTTATTTGTAATTATGGCCTTTTTTTTCAACATTTGTTATGATTTTTTACTTACGCTTATTTAAGGTAACTATTTTCAACAAATTCAATAATTTTCTCTCGATTTAAAACGACTCATTTTTTTTTAATAGTTGTATTTCTTTGATGAGTCTTATCTTTGTCTGAAACAGGCCTATTTTTTTGAAATGCATATCTCTTTAAAAGACGGGTAAATCCTCACGAAGCAAGTAAGAACCATGAATCTAAACGCGGTGTAAAGAAAAATGCGGCAGAAAATAATGTGTTTTGTACAAAATGAAAACAACAAAGACAGACAAACAATAAGAACTGAATGTGGTTTAAAAATGCCGTATTTGCTCAAGGACGCAACGATTACAATTTGCGGAGCGCCGTCACGTTTTTTAGGGGGCTCATGAAAATCGCCGCTGTCACCATTTTTGTTTTTTCAACGTCTTCAAAAAACATTCCACGCGCGCGGGGACTCCGGCCCCTGCAATTTTGGCAGAAAATTCTGCTTGGGGACTGTGCGCGCAGCTTAACTGGTGACCCAATCACCTTAAGTCTGACTCAGAACGATTTCGAATATTATGTTTTGTGTAATAATGAAATAGTCAACTAGAAAAACTAAAGAGAAGTAACCTAAAATGCACAATTCCGAATTTGAGATGAATCGGATTTTTGGTTTTGATCAGTAAACATTATGTGTAGTATACGTCCCATAGGATACTGTGTATAACAAATTCCGGCTCCGGATTTTTAACAGTTGTGATTTTCTATTGAGGAATTCGATTTAAGCTAGCAATTTCACAACAGTGTTAGTATATGGACAAAGCATTATGTACTGCAAAAACACGATTTTTTTTTGGAAATGAGGGCGGGCCCTCCTCATGAAACTCTGAGTCGGCCTTTTTAATTCCAAAGTTAGAGATGTTATCGTTTCCCGTGTTTGAGTCCAGTAGAGGCTGGAATATAACCCAAGAGGAGAATCGCGTGTATTATGGAATATATTTTACGTCATTGGTTTTTGATGCAGGAAACATTTATGCACAACATAACAAATATCCATAAGGATGCCGTTATAACGAAAATTCCGGATCCGGATTTTATAACACAGTTGTGAGTTTCTACATGAAGGACTTTGATTTGAGGGGCTTCTAGTTATTTCACACAGTGAAGAATATATGGACAAGCTAATATGTAGGCCTATATGAAAAAAAACGCGATTTGTTTGAAAATTGAGTGCGCCCCTCATCGGGAAATCTCTGAGTCAGCCTTTAAGGAGATTGGGATCATATATGCAACTTTGGTCATCGTTCCAAGCCTCAATACTTCCGAAATGTCCTTCCGCAGCTGAAGCTCGATTGCCCTCGATTATCAAATCAAGCGCGCAACATCCCGCGTAAGCAAACGTTTTTACGCAAACAAAACATTTTTTTACGCATGAGCGCGCGAGTTAGGGTGGATGCATGGGACCACTTTGAACAAAACCATCCTTTCCTTTATTGTCATTCGTTCAACCCTGGTTTCTTCATTGTGTTTCTTCTCCCTGGCATCTTGGAGGCAGTGCGGACTGGGGGGGGGGGGGGTTGGCGCTCCCCGCTAGATCGTTGTCCGCACATTTGTTTTTTCTCGAACAGAGACTTGTGGCTGTCCCTTAGTCTCAGCAGTAAATTACCCAAATTTACATGAATTTCGTGATTGTTGTTAGCCACCCCCCATTCCTCCACAACAAGTTTTCCTGGTGCTTTCACTGTTTGAAAAATAATATAATGATGTTTCAATCGTAATATGTAGATATAGAGAGTCAGCCCGATACGAGACCCTCAATATAGCGCAAATGGTGCCTATGCATTATTTGTTAATTATTTTTCGGTATTCGTAAACTTTATATCAATAGAGAAAAAGCTTTTAGCTTACCCAATTTTTCCGAATTTGGTTCGGTATTCATTTTGCTGGAAAAATGTTTGCTGCTTATTTGTGGGGAAGGTGGGTCCTTCGAATAGTGTTTCCTTTTTTCCCATATAGGCCTAGGTTTATTTTATTTGAAACTTCATAAATTCGAGGGGGTGTCAGGTGAAGAATCCTCATTGACATTCGGTCTTTTAAGACAAATTAATCAAAACCCTAATTAATCGGTTCTAAACCGGATGCCCCCTCCCTGTCACAAATTGGCAGAATATGATTTAACCTAAGTCTGAATAACATGAAAATTGGATTCAGACCATAAAAGGATTAAAAAAAAAGGTGAAAGCAGAATGTTTATAAGCCATACTCGATAAGAAATCGATTACCGCTGGGCACGCAACACTAAGAGACACGAGCCTCAACACGTGCGTATTATTCTGCGTTTTTATCGGAGCTGTCGCACAAAGATGTCGCCAGGGTTCATTTTTTCAAGAAAGATAAGGATTTTCGCATGAAATCTCAAAAGGGTACTCGGTGGACCCCAGATTTTTTTGGTTATAGCAAGCTGTACATGAGTGCGCCAACTTATATAAAAAATACACAAGAAAAATTATGGCCTAAATTTTTAGCTATAACCAAATATGTCCTCGAAAAAATGATTTTTCCATAGACTTAGGTAGTTAAGTTGGCGAAAAAAATGTGTATTTTGTAATGGTTATAACTCAAAAGTTGACATCGGTGACCCCCGAATTTTTTTTGAATTTTCGATCTATCGATGAATCCGTATTTATGCGAAGTTTGAAAGGAAATTAGGAGGGAAGAGATAGACCAAACCCCTTAAGGGCGTTGGTCATATACAAACTTTTGGCTTCGTTCCAAGCCTCAAATTCTTCCGAAATGTTTCCGCGCCTGAAGCGTCGATTGCCCGCGCTTGAACAAACCAAGAGCGCACATCCGTGTAGAAAGAGTTGTTCGCAAATAAAAACATTCTTTACGACAAAAAAAACATGAGCGCGCGAGAGGGTGGATGCATGGGCCCTTTGAACACTGGTGTTGAAATCCTTTTCCTTTATGTCCTTAGTGTCAACACTGGTTTCTTCAATGTGTTTCTCCCTGGCATATTGAGGGCATGTGAGAAATGGGGAGGGAAATTCAGAACATAAGATTAAAAAAAAAAGTGAAACGATGTATAGGCCTAAATCGAACGAATCGATATCGATGTCACGAAACATCAGAGACACGCGCTCAATACGTTGCGTATTATTCTGAGTTTTTGTCGGAGACTGTGCCAACTAAAATGTCGCAAGGGTTATTTTTTCAGAAAATAAGGATTTTCGCATGAATATCTCAAAACGGGTACTCGTGACCCCATATTTGTTGTGTTATTAGAAAGCTGACATTGAGTCCGCAACTTATATAAAAAAATCCACAACAAAATTATGGCTAAATTTTAGCTATAACCAAAAATGTCCTCGAAAAAATGCTTTCCATAGGCTTATGTAGTTAATTTTTGGAGAAAAGGTGTTTTGTAATGATTTTAACTCAAAAGTGACACCGGTGACCCCGATTTTTTTCCTGAATTTTTCGATCATATCGATGAAACCATACTTATGCAAAGTTTGAAAGCGGAACAATTATGGCGGGGGAAACGTATAATGACCCAAACCCCTTAAAAACAAATCACCAAAAACGTTTTGAGGTGGTAAATAGTAATCAATCGCAAAGAAAACGACTCATTTATCACTTTGATCACTGAGAAGGACAGATATAGGCCTAAGCTTGTACTACGAGGGGAAAAATATCAAATAGGGGGGACGCCAATGTATTTAAGGGGGGGGGGCAGGCGCAGATCCATTCGGGGTCCAGGGGCGGAGCCCCGGAATCTCTTGGATTTAAGATATATTGAAGGGTATTTGAAGGGTAAAGTATAGTATTATTCAAATGAAAGAATGGGGGACACTTCACCCAATCGGACGGCAGTGGTGCTGGGGGATAGAACACAAGAAAATAAAAGAATTTTTTTTTTTTTTTTTTTTTTTTTTTTTAAAGTTCTCATTTGTGGCTTGGACCAGGCCCGGAACCAGTGGGGGGAAGCACCAATTTCCAAGCCCCCCAAAAAAAACCCCTAAAAGGATCAAAAAAAGGAACGAAAACGATTTTGCGAGCGGAACGAGCCAAAAAAACGTGTGTTTTTTGTCGAAATTTTTTAAAAGTTTGGTATAAAAACTTTTGCCAAAATCGCCATTTGGGGAGGGCGAAAAAGGAAACGTGTTGACAAAAATCGCAACTTCCCTGCAAATCCTGGTTACGCGGCCTGGCTTGGACCGCTTGGACACTTCCTTTTGCAGTCTATTTTGAGTTTTCAGCTTCAAATTTCACACAATTTAACAATTGTGTAGGCCATCCGACATGGTAAATTATGTCAAATTAGTTTGCACTGATCACAATGGATTTGGGTTATTGCAATAATTAATTATGTAGGCCTATTTTGATGTATGGGTCAAATTATTATTTCCATCAAATTTTTGAAGTTGGATGGGGTCTATACCCAATGCACAGTGTAATATGGACCCAAAAACTCGTTTTTTTAAAATATCTTATGCAATTTTTTACGCAAACGAATTTATATTAAACTTCCCATGAACTCGTAATAAAAAGGGGGGCATAATTAGGGCCTATGCTGATAGCCTACAAAAATAAATTCATTGACGATTCAAAATGACCTGACCACTTTAGAAGGCTGAGCTATCCCCGGGGGGTACCCAAGTTTGGGTTTGGGTAGGGGAAGTGCCTCCGAGAGCTTGGAAGTAGGACCCATTCTATACCAATTTTGCCAAAAAAGGGACCCTAGTATACCAGAGATGCAAATTTGATAAATTTAACACAAATTTGCCAATTTTCCAAAAATTTTGGCAATTTAAGCAAATTTTGAATATTTGGCTTCAGATTATAGGAAATTGGGACAATTTTTCAAAACAATGTTTAGAAATTTTGGCTTCGAATAAGAAAATTTGAAAATTTTCCAACAAATTTGAGAACATTTTTGAAAAAAAATATCTTCAATTTTATAGGCCTACCAAAATTGGCATGAAAAAAAGGGGTCATGTATACCAGAAGGCTGACAATGAGACCGATGTCTGTGGGCACGTCCCTGTATGGTATTTTGTGTTGAGTACCCCCCCTGGGGAGCTATCATCCGACCCGATTCGATTTCGCGGAAATAGTGTCCAGTACGCTCACTCTAAATAGAAGTTAAAAACTGTTCAAGGGGGGATTTAAGTTGAACGTACCAATGGTGAGTACGCAGAATTTGGGCTATTTTCACGCGCCACTTTGTCCCGCTATTATAAACACTTGCTGGAAAATCCTAGTGATATACAGATAAAAACAATTTGAAACACATTTAAATCTAAAACCAGAAAAAATGTTCACTCTAACCACGCATGACTGCCAAACCATTGGCCCCCAGATTCTTGATTGAAATTCTTTCCCAAGCTGAGTAGCTGCGACTCGATCTTCAGAGACCTGTGGTAATTCGCGCGTGCAATTTCGGGTTGAGAGCAAGACCTCGACACCAGTTTTTTTAGCAATCAAATTCCATTCATTTCACGTGCTCGCACTCTCTCGCCATCTATTCGTCGATTGAGTCGGTATACGCTCCGCCCACTATAACAGAAGCCTATGGTTTCAGATATATCACTATCAGTACAGATTAGTGGGGAGATATAAAAGAGCGGACCTAAGTATAGTGAGCCTTCAGTATTCAGTCTGCTTGCCGTTGGACCTTCTGCATTGATTTGGTCCATAACTTGGAATCACTCAATTTTTGGAATACCATAATTATCTGCGGACTATTTTGTCTTGGACTTTTACCCGTCTTCAGTTGTCAGGATGATTCACGACAGATCAATATGTTTACTTCGTTGCTAATACTTTTTAGCTTCATGTTCAGTTCGACAGGTTAAGTTTATGGCCGATGTCATGTAGATAATTAATATTTTCTCCTCTGAATGTGCGTGGACATTTATTTGTGGTGTGGACTGGGTGGTGTGTGTTTTTTTTTTGGGGGGCGGGGGAGGAGGTGGGTTTCTACCCCACAAAATTCCACAGCGAAGCGGGCGGCAAGGTCCATTTTTTAAATAAAAAGGTCGAATTTTTAGAAAAAAAAAACAAGGGGAGGGACTGTTGGGGTGGATGAATGGCATGCCCGCCCAATTATTGAATTCCAAAAGCCACCCCCCCCCCCCCCCAAACACTTTTAAAAGAGCATAAAAGGCAAAGAAAAATAGATTTTGCATGCAGAGCGAGCCAAAAAAATGGGTTTTTTATCCCTTTTTTGTTGAAAAGTGAAAATGTTGTTGTCACAACATCTGGGTTAAAGGTTTACTTAAAATGGTGAATTAGTAGGGAGGACAACAGGTTCTTATCTGGTAGATTTTGACGGCAAAATATGTATGAACACAACTCATACCTTAGGGTTTGAACTTCCGTTGCATTATATAACCACTTACCAAAAGGAATTTTTAGATGAGTCACACCACATGTTAGAAGGCTTCAAAGACCATCAACAATAAAGACAAATAAAAACTGAAAAAAAGTGTTCACAAGAATAAACATAGGGGCCAAGCATTGATTTTAATTTTGTTGTGAAAATATGCGAAAAAAGACACTAATCATTTCTGCATTTCTATGGCATGATTCTAGGACTTCTGCTGACTGTTATGGTGAAGAATGAACTATTATATTTACCATATTAAGCAAAATGTCTCATTGCCATTAGATTTTTTTTAGTATTTTTTATATGGTGTATAGGCCTATTGTCTAATTTACCCATAGGTTTTCTACAGTAACATATTGGTGGCCACCAATTGGCCTACTATACTTTCTAAGAATTTTGTGATTTAATCATTTACCCTTGTTAGTCACTAGGTGTATGCATTATGAAAAATCAGAATCAAGTAGTAACTTATGATTAAGGTGCTGCAAAAAAGAGATGTCAAATAACAAGTGTCCCCAAAAAAATTTTTTTAATTTTTTTAATTTTTTGATAGAAAGCTTTCTATCAAAAATATCCTACATTCAGAAAGGTTAAGCTGAGAACTGTTCTTTGATGAAACCTTACATGCACAGCCAAAAAGTCGCATGCATTTGTTTGCATGTGGTATTTCAAACAATGATTAACCACCCACCAATATTGACTATGTCATGAACGGGTAAAAAAATGTTACACAAGTGCTACAAAATCTAGGAACTCATCACAATGATGTAAACTATGAGATAGGGCTACATTTTTGTAAAGTTTACAGGATGGCAAGATGTGCCAACAAGAGAGCCAATTATTCAGGGGGGGTTAAAATTCCTACAGGGTTATAACATCAGACAAAATACTTCAATTTAATATACTGGAGTCATTTCTTCTTACAATATGTTAATTCAGGTCAAAACTTATTTGAAAGAAATGACAATGGCCCTCCAAAAATATTAGAGAAGACTGGTTGTTGTTCTGTTTTGAAAATAACAGGTGTTCAAATTCACCTATATTTTGGTGACAAAGATCATTTAAATTCAGTACTATTTATATTTCATTCTTCAAGAGAACATTACTGTAGGATGTGGGTTTTCTGTCCAAAGTTATGATCAAATA
>JAMKCH010037295.1:0-14208 GCA_023653785.1 Ophioderma brevispina | reverse complement strand
TTAATAGACCGCGAATCTAATTAGTCTTATTACTGAAGTCTGATCACTTCAGTCCTCCGCTCGTCTTCACCAATTTCCACTCAGCATTTGCAAAATTGTTGGCCACCCGTTCATTTGACCCCCTAACTCAATGACGGATTAAGTTGTTAACGGACTAAAGGCCGGAATAAGCCCGGTAGCCTAGATGATGTAAATGTATGTTTGGTAACAGTTGGTTCCTGTCGACTATGACCATCACATTGGTGCTGGCGAAAAAGACCTGCCATTTATGCTGTGTAATGGCCTGTGTAATTTTGTTTTGTGCCTTCAACCCGTCCTCCTTGACATAATGAGGACGGTAGAAACTTAAACCAGCTGCCTCGACCCCTCATCTGCCTCAAAATGACCGCAATTACCCGCGTTAATATGCTTCACACCGCCCAGATCCATCCCGCCATTCATAAAACTTTTCTGTGCTAGAGACTAATCCAAAGCTAATAATGAAATGATGTTACTCCGTGCGGCTGGGACCGGAGACTAAGATTGAGATTTCTGCCACAGAAGTGGGAAGTTAGGAGAAATTTGTTGTTTGGAGCAATAGTCAGGACATTTTGCTCTGTGTAAGTTCCCAAATTCACCAAATTTTAGGAAACACACCAAAATTTTGAATTTTGCAAAGGCTATTTGTTTTTTAGTTATTGTTGTTTCAACAAGATTCAACTAATATTCTGTGATAAATACATCAACACGGGAAAATTAAGCGAAGTAGAGGCGATTTTAGGCGATTCCGTGTTTACAAACGCGTAAAAGGTTACCCATTTCTAAGATTTTGCTTCAAAATATAGTTTCAAAAATTGGCTTTTTTACCTGTTCAGGCATTATAAAAATGGGACACATATGTCTATGGATTTTTCATGAAGAAATATCCTTCTAAGGCATTTCTCTGAAAAGGTTACCCCTCTTATAGACCGTATCAATATGACGTCCAGCCACCAGACTGTTGGTGACAAGATGCATACATTCCAGGACTACATTCATTAAGCTGTCAATCGATCCATGGTTTAGCGATTGCACAGGGATCATTGACATGTAAATGTATTTCAGGAACTGGAATGCGCTATCTTGTTCCACCAACATGGCTGGCTATTGAAATCGGTCTACCTTAGTATGGCAAGTCTCCTCCCCGGGGTTATGTCCTTGTTTTCACCCATCAACATTAGATAAAACGCGAGTACGGCCCGGTAACGGACCAATAAGCGGCTGCGATAATGGGCCAGCAATAGCAAACGGTAATGGGCCGGTTTCAGGTCTGCACAGCGGCATTCGATTTGGCCAATATAGGCTTGCCGTAACCCCCCACCCCGGGCCAGATAGGCCCAGTGAATGCCCAATTCATTTGATCTGCACTGTTATGGGCCTTAGTGGGCATTACGCGGGCCGTTATTGGCCAGTGTAAATTAGTGACTCGCACGTACGGACTCGCAGACATTCATTTACCACAAAAACCCTATTTTTGGTTGTAATTTTGGTAAAAGGGAAGACGTGAGTATTAATATTTGTCACCTCTAGCACATTCTTTTGAGCTTTTTCAGTCGCATATACCCCGAATCTATACATGGTCCGATGGAGCACAAGGCACACTGCCATGCATGCCGGATGCCTGCTCATATGAAAGGCCTAATAGCTTACCTACACAAAAATGTTGGTAGGCTTAATAGGCTAGCCTAGCCTAGCCTAGCCTACAGGCTACAGATGTCAGTTACTGAGGCATGGCGCCGAATGTCAACTGTTGCGTGTGTGCGTAAATGTCGCACGGCTGTAGAGAGCGCATGAAACCGATATCCACCGTGTACCAAGCCGGTTATAGTGCGTAGCTTAGTTCAAACAATGTTACGGCGACTAGGCTATCACATTACTACACGAGTTTGTTTCAAAGGGCAGGGCCAATTTTCCTTTGCATGATCCAAAAACCACGATACAAGAACTTGAAATCTGGCCTAGTAAAGTGCTATTCCCTTTTATCACACCTATGCTGACTCAGCTGAATGCTTTTCGCTGAAGTCGCTGAGAAAAGTTGATCCAGCCGATCAGTCGGACGCCATCGATATGTGCAACCTAGAGAAAATCTATAAGGAAATCCCGCCTTTTCCAGTGCAACAATTAGAAAGCGGTTATGCCGTAACTTGGCCCGTTACAGGTCCATAAGTGGCACGGAAGCTTCAGGAGCGGCTCGGCGAGCCAAACGCAGGACCGGGACGTTTTATTACCAGAAAACGGATCCGATAACGGCGGAGAACCGTCAGCCGTATCCGCTATTGCCGGAAGTAAACCGTTGTGAAGCCATTACGGGCCATTACGTAATGTTTGCTGGGCAGTGCTACACAGGTTGTTAAAGGTGGGAAGGTGACCCAATCAACAAGTCATTCCCCCACTGTTCTCCAATCAAAATCAGAAGAAAGTAATATTGTTATTATTGCCCCAATGGAAATGTACAGTCCAAGAAATATTTTCTAAATTTCAGATTATAATTCTGTACCTTTTGATAATTGCAAAGCATGCTATGGATAAACCCAATATTAAGAAATGTCAATCTGTGACACACTTTGATAATCATTTTTAAAAGCTTAGCTTGTGTCCATGAATATTATTTTATTCATCATAATATAGAATAGACCAGTTAACAGCAATGTTTGTAAACATGTTGGGCCTGGTATCTTAAAATAGGTCGGCCTGACTCTTACACACTGGGCAATTGTATCTGTTAGAGTTTAATAATGAGGCATAACGATTCGCAGGAAGAATTCGAGGCGAACAAAAGACGTGAGTTAGGATGTTAACTTGGTCTATATGTAGAGGAAGATACTTTCTTTAGTTTTCATTATTTTTCCTTTTCTGTATAAGTAGGAAAACTTTTTGGAACTTTTTTTTGTGTCACGGATGGACACATTGCATGAGAGTAGCGAAGAAAAGCTCAATTTGTCTGCTGCAATCTTTCAAGCCAGAAGAGATAAAGTTTTGGAATAAAAAAGATTTCAGTTGTGGTCCAGTTGGACAGTTGAAAACTGTGGACATACCTTGTGGAATACTGCTGAAAGTAGTAATGTGTCATCAAGGGCCATATAGAACTCATCGTCTTGAAACTGGCTGGACAAATCGTATTTCAGGGTGCTCGGAAAAAGGAACTTAAGTTGAAGAAGATTCAGGGAGTAATATTGCGGAATATTGATGCTGCATGCTGTCATTCTGGAGTTCTACTGTAATGATTGATTATATCATCGTTGAACTGCAACGCGTCTTTTAATTCTGAAATTAGTGGAAACGTCTGATGTGACACTTATGTAAGATGAAGTTTTAAGGACTTTCTTTGCATGTTGTCATATTGGAGTCTTTGCTGTGATGACATCATCGTTGAACTTCAACGCTTCTCTTCTTCTAGTCCTGGACATTATTCGCCATGTCCAGAGTGGACGTACATTATAGTCCAGATGTGTAATTGATAAGGACATTGAGTGTATCATTATTATCATTGTAATTGTGTCATTGACATTCCAATTCTGAAGCAATCCATTTGATTAAAATTATAATTTTATAATTTGGTTAAATTATAATAATCAGTGTTTATTATATAATATTTCAGATCATTTGGTTGCACAAGACTCATTTGTGTTAATGTTTAAAAGGAATTTCTAACCTGAGATTTGGCAACAACTCACATAGTAGGGGTGTTGCCATTTTGTGGACCCACTGACACACATGACCGCGGATGAATTCCGAGCATACCTTAAACGGAATAAAGTGCCCCTTTATTCCGTAGAATTCATCAGGGTCATGTGTGTCAGTGGGTCACAAAATGGCCACACCCTACAGGGGATCTACAATGCTCGGTAATGTACTATGGGCTTTTCTGCTTACGTTGCTCATATATCATTTCAGGTTTCCAGTGTTAGGTGTGGTCTTCTAATTGCACACTACTGTCCTATTTTTCATTGTAACAGCACCACTCTTGTATACTATGATCTTAACAGCTTCCTAGTGTTGGAATTTTCCTTTTAATAATACGTGAGTATACAACCTCCCTTCTGTTTTTTAATAATGGAGTATTGGGTTAGCATGAAAAAGGCGGAAATATCTTGATTTCTGAACAGAAAGTTGCAATATTTTTTTTGCCCCTGAGGGTATTTTCTAAATTATTACTTCAATTCAAAACTTTCCTAACAACGTTAAGTGTGTCAGAAGGAAGGTGGGACCAGAAAGGATTGAGGTTAAAGGTCATGGGGCCCAATTGGGGTCAAAATATATATTTTTTGATTAAAGTTTTTGCAATTTAGTTAAAGTTTCCAATTTCCAAAGTGCTTCAGTTAAACAAACTTGGTACCCATGATCTTTGGGTTCGAGGTACAGGAGTGACCTTAAAGCATATTAGCACATTTTTTTAAGAGCCCCTCAATTTTTTCAAAAATTTTGAGATTCTTACAACGGTTGTGCATTGGTAACAGGGCTATAAACTATACTACACCTTTGAATGGTTAAGCTCGAAATTGTCTTTGGTCACAAAACGAAGGAAATTTTTAATTAGATAATTACTGATCGGGACCCGATAATAATTCAAATCAACACGGCTGCTGGAAACGGCCTTCCAATGTGAAATAATCCGGGAATCGCGCCATTTACATATCTACGCTCATCCATTAGTTGTTGTTTAAATTGGTTCAGGCAAGTCAAGTTAGCGTATTTTCTTGATGTGGCACTATTTCATCATGTACGGCCATAACGTAGCATTTCCAGCTCGCCGTTAATCCAATCTGGGACCCAATTTTAATTACAACATCGCTTATTTTATAAATACGCCTTTTTTAGCATTCTTGTTGCAGGTATATTTTTCATAGACATTATACCAACATAAAGTCTGCAAAAATATCCAAATTTTGAAAATTGGGGGCACTCTTAAAAAAATGTCTAATATTGCTTTAAGGAATCCAAGGTTAAAGGTCATAGAGGGATAAAATTGTAAATGGGATCATATCTCTTTCTGATTGAATGTGGGCAGATTCTCTGGTTCAAAAAACCAGCATTTGGTTGACAACTTAGGTGACCTACGTTACGGAATAAAACCAATTTTTGTATATATATTTTTTTCAGTTTTGAAATTAATATATAAGGGAATCAAAATCAGATCTAGGCCACTGTTACCATGACATGGTAAGACACAAGACATTTATGAGTCAATCTGGCCATGATTTGAGTTTATTCCACCTTTGCTAAATAAGGCAAGCGCTTTTAATCATATTTTGATTTTGTTTGTTGTTTTCTTCCCTTTATAAATCCAGTGGAAGTCAAGATCTGTTTAACTATATGTCAGCTATTTATATTAAACCATACTGTCGTATTGCACCGTACCTCGTTGGCATTGCTCTTGGATATGTCTGTATTAAAATAGGAGACAAGAAAGTCAAGATAAATCCAGTAAGTATTATTCTGTCCATATTGTACTTATCTAGTTGGCATTACAACTGGGATATGCTATGTATATAATAGGCACATTGTTTGGAAAAAGTCTCACTTATTATTATCACAAACCGAGAAAAAAAAACATATCACGGCGACACAGTTTACTTTTTGGACAACTAATTTGGATATTTATCCTCTTACAACAAACTGGGAATTTTACGAATTTCATTGCGGGCAAATATGATTTTCTTAAAATCTAGCTTACACGTCTTTCGATGAGAATGGGCATATAGAGGGCACGATAAATAACAATCCAGACATTTGTAGGCCTATATGGCAAGATTCCCGCATGGATGTTTTGCTAATTTTTACAGAGATAATAACTCTTTTGCATGTCCCTACTTTATCAATTGTCATTTGTGTTGCCACTGCTTATAATGAAGGCGCGGCTTATGATCTGAGCATTTTGTGTCGTCGCTGTCAGGGTTACTCTGGCAGTATGTGAGGTGTTAGTCCTGTCTTGTGCTTCTAAGTCCCAGGAAATGCAAATAATTGATGTGGTTTGTGGTCAAGTCTACAAAGAGGGACCAGAAAGCAATTCAATATTGGTTTCTGATGACCTCATTTGTGGTACCATTGATTTATCAGAGAGTAATAGAAAAATCCAGGTGACTGGTGTGAATTATTCACAGGTAAACCAGTGATAATAGTTTCACAAATGAAGGTCACTGGGTAGTGTATTCTTTTTTTGGCCCTGTTTATTGCAATTAAATGGAATGTCCCACAAATATTTGGAGTAGTTTTTAGCATCTCATTTCCTGGACCTTTGTTATCAGAGTAACAATTGATGGATTCTTTACCCTCTGAACACAAGCTATTCTGTTGTCTTGTGCTTGATAAATTTACCATTGATCAATGAACTTGTTACTCGGTCAGAAGATAACTCGCGTAAGTCTCCTAAATGTAGTGTTACTTGTTAGCAAAAATCTTGATCATTCTCTTTTAGTTAGTTGCATTATTGGATGGTCTCTTTCTGCTGGTTGTTGCAGTATCAATACTGTATGGTATTCTTCCTTCCCACAACTAGCTGGGGGATACGAACCAAGCCTTGGTCTCGAATGTTATTTATGGAACAGTGGGACGTCTTGTTCGTTGGTCAGTGTTTCTAGCCTGGATTGATTTCTTGTAAATATTGCTACGGAGGTAAGTTTCACAAATGCAGTCATGTCATAATCTGTCATGTGAATGCAAGAAAGGTCGTAAGTGCAGTAGCTGCTATTTGTCATAAATAAGAAGTCATAAATTTGGTCAAAGTGACAGGAGGAGATTTTTTAGAATAGCAATTTTCTCTCAAATTTCACTGGAGCGGTTGTAGACCACCTACCGATACGTTTCGAAGTTTATTGTGACAAACAGGTGCAAAAAAACCTGCAACCTTGTTTTGAACTTGCCTGCTATCTTAACGCGTTCCCCATAGAAACCATGCTTTGACTTTCTGTCGTGCACGACAGAAACTACTAAATCATCATCTTATTAACCATAAAGGACGGCCCCCCCCCCGTATCGGCTTTTCACTTCAGGTGTGATCTAATACCTTGGATAGCCTTCCAAATTGGTAAAACACCGGGTTCGATAAAAATTGGGGTGCTCTTCCTGGAAAGCTCTCATGTCCTCTTTAACTTCATATGATTCCAAGTCTTTGGTTCAGTGGGTTTCTTGAAATGGTTCTTCAGTAATGCAGTTGCCTGAAGAACCATGTTCAAGAGACACTGACTCAAGGAAAGATGATGAAAGTAATCCTAATGGCAGCACATAGATGTATCACATTGAAGCTATTAACCTTCGACCTCTGTCACTCACAATGACAAGATTCTTTATAAAAGCGGAAATTTATAACTGTGCTGGCCAACCACACAGTTTTCCCCCACTGACTCTGTTTTTCATAAAAGTTAATAGTACAGTCATGTATGGGTCAGTGTGGTAAAACAGAGATTTGTGTAAAATTTGGAACAAGGTCAAATGGGAAATTTAGAGTCCATCCTATAGCTCTTTAAGATTAATGAAAGACTTGACCATCTGCTGATATGACCCATGGTTTTGGGTCAACGATTTAGTCCTACAAATGGTGTCCTAGAACACCAACATTTCAAAGAATGACTGACCGCTGGTTTCATGAAATTGTACACAGATATAGTAAAGGTTACATAGAGGTCTTGGGTAAAATGTGTCAAATTTGAACAAGGTCAAATGGTGAATTTAAAGAGAAGTCAAATTGGCAAGGATGTGGCCCTGTTTTAAATTGTATATGTTTCACATTTATAACTGTTATATATTTATGTTCGAAAAAAAAATCAATGATTAAATAAACGGAGAAACAGGACTTTTAAGCATCTTTTTTCTGCTCCCGGCAAATTGGGTGGATATTGGCTCTGTTTATGAGACGTCAGGTGGTTTCCCATTCTCACCCCCAGGGCACCGCCATTGGACGCTTGCGTCAAATTATTGTTCTGCCATCCAATTGACACGCCCATAGTTTTGCCATCTAATACGTCATCGGACTTAGCAAAACCTGTCCAGAACTGGTTTCTGTGTGCCACTGCATTATGGGGCGCATTTTTATGTCCGTTAGCTGTCGAAGCTCTGTTAATATTCCAACCGCGGAAGCTCCAAACTGAGTGTGATGAATGACGTGAAATTTATTTACGGGGATCGGCAGACTGTCAGAGGCCTGGCCAGATCCATGACAAACTGGTACAAGTGCCGGAAACTACCGTGACGTCATTGCGGAACCGTGTTGCCAAACTCTGTTTAAAAAGTTCTCATTGTGGAGCTACTCGGGTGGGTGATGTTTTCACTCTCCTCTCTCACCAGTGCACCATTTTTTTCACCAAATTTTACATTGAAATCACACATTACCCTTCAAATTGATACCAAATATAGTGCCCATTTGACTTCTCTTAAAGAGCCATCTCCTGTTAATCCAAATTAAAGAGAATAACACACTATTGTGACCTCTTGTAACCCATGGTTTGGGGTCATGGAGTGAAAGTCAAATAAGGTCAAATGATAATGTTTTGTACTGGACCAGTATGAAATTCACCTATGTTTTTTATATTGAAATATCATTTGTGTAAGTTCAAAATCACAGGCTTGTAGACCTCCTAGTCGATCTTATGATTTGGCGCTGGTTTGGTGTCTCTCCACAATCGTAGTTTGGTGAACGTTCCACACCGACCTTGCGAAGGAATTGCTTTGTATGGCCGATGCCATTTCTTTCTGTTGAGGTTGACCCATATGCTGTCATATCAAGGTCACAGCCTTTGAGGTTGATAAGGGGCTGTACACAAAGCTCAGGTAGAGGTGACTGTTGCTCATACCATCTTCATTGATCCAGGATGTCATGGATTTGGGGTAGCAAAGTGATGGAGGGGAATTCTGTGATCCTCCAAGGGTTGTGGTGGGGGATTATAGGCTACGGTTCATTACACTTCTTGGCGAGCTTTATCGTCTGAAGGTTCCTCTAAGGTTTGCAGGAGCTATGCCCGCAGTAATTGGAAGAATTTTATCCGGTGGTGCTAAAAGGCAACCACTAACAAGTTCTCATTCATTCATAAACGAAAAATAAACAAATAAAAAATGTTTTCTTTTTAAGAATTTCTGTAACCAAAATGTGAACAATTGCAAATCACAATATTTGCTATATTCAAAGAATCTAAACTGACTCATGAAATGACCTTTGGACCTTGCACCTGACCTTGACCTCAACAATGAATGAGGGATCCCATGTTGCACCTATGGCTCAAGTGTTGTGACTTCAACTTTTCAATGGAGGTCTATTTTACCTAGTTCAACTCGACCTTCACATAATCTTTGACATTGTCACTATGACTTTGGACATATGAGGGATCCCATATTGCACCTTGACTCACGGTTGAGTATAAAATTGGTTCTTTAGTCAATACCCAATTTATTGGTCAAGCTATTGAGGAGTTGAAAAAAATATTGGGGCGAGAACCATAGCGAGCCAATAAAGTTGGGTTATGGTTGTGACAAACAAGAATCTAATTTATTCATTATTAGGTTTGAGAATCTTGTGTCCTATAGTACTATACACAGTTCATTTAGCTTGGCCAGTTTTCATGACTTGGGCCAATGATGTCTCTGTAGAAAATAACAATCCCCTTCACAAGTCACCTCTTCAGATAACGATTTATCGCCGCGCCCGCGATCTGATGTTCTTTATAGAGATCCATTCGTGTGTGAAGTATCTGCGTCGTTGTGGAGGACGCCAACAAAAAATTGTTTCACTTCAAGATTTCTGCGAGTTGCTCTTTGCCTACAAAAGACTCGAAGTAAACAAGTTCATGGCCACATGCTTTGACGGACACTGGATCAAGCGATTACCTTATTGCTTTACCTGACCTGAAAATCTTTTCCTCCAACAGCGCGGCTGGACTCTCCCGGTGTGGGCACCCACTATCCACCCTTTAATCAATCCATTATTGTTTATCTACTTCCACCCGCAGAAGAATTAGCCATTCTCGCAAGGTGGTGGTAAATAAAAACAAACGAGTCCGTGACATGATTAGCAAACGTGACAGACATGACCGGAATCAGTGCACACGCTACACTTGACGCCCGCTACCTACTTTCCGGGGGGGGTAGGTACATAATTAGGCTGAATCAGTGGCCGTCACGCGGACATTTTGCCGTGTTATTCGACGAAAACAATGGCGGGCCACCGCTAATGAATCCCCAAATGGGTTAACCGAGGGGTTTTTCGGGTGCGCAGGCGGCTTAATACTGTCTCGTTACTCAGGGTGCACAGACATAAAATGCATTCGGAATGCGGTTCTGTTAAATTCAGTGAAAGTTAGGGGGATTGATCCAAATTGGTGACAGTATTTGGACACCAAAGTTTTGAGAGAGAGAGCGTGATATTGAGAAGTGTTGTTTTTATTGGTTTTCCAGATTTGTTAGTAATATGAGGACGGAAGATTCTCAAAACACTAATAATGGTTAGAATTGTCCCCGCCGAACGAAGTTCAGGAGGGGACTCTATAAAATGGCTCCGTCCGTAGGTCCCGTAATGTATTTCCGTTGGTCCGTGATAAAAATGTTAACCCTGACATGTGGGCATATCTTTGTTTCCGGATGAGCTAGAGTAGCAAAACCCTTGGGTATATTGTAGGCGGGAAACCCCTACTAACCATGTAATCATACCCCCCAGGGTACTCCCTGGGTCGTCAGGGGGTGGGGGGGGGGAAAAGGTCAAGGCCCAAAAAAGGTCCATATTTCACGACAATGTCAAACATAGTGACCATATTGTGTACGATTATATGGAGTTCCGTGAGGGTACGATGATGTAACTTGGTGGAAAAGAAAGCGGGTTGACGAGTTATCGACCTTTATTCGATTTGTTTTGGGTGTTAAAATATGCTAATTTAAGTCATCTAAATTTGAAATTTATGAAAATTTTCCCGCAGGCTTGTTGTAACAAGTTTTGAGTTCTGTATGGCGATAGTGATGTAACTTGGTGGAAGGAAGTGGGTGAAGAATTTCTCGACCTGATAGATTTTGGGCGTATTTCGGGCAAATACAATATCAAATGGCTAATAATATGCCAAAATTCAGTTGTTAATTGCTAGGGTGGGGGAAGTATACTACAACAAAGGTATTAACAGCAATATAGCTAGATCAGTGCCCACGTTTTCATTGAAAGTATTCTTTTTAGTTTTGGTTGTTTACACATGGTCAGTCTTTTGGGTTGCTACAATATTAGCAAAAAGTGTTGGAACACTTTTATAGGCCTACTCAAAACGCCCCCTCTCACCTGGACCCATGTTGAATCCTGAAATTTTGTTCTCGCCCACCATACAAGAACCCAACATGGATTGGTGGGGATAGGGAGGGGTGCATGGATAGAGATGCTCCAAGGCCTCCCAACCCCCAAGTTTGACATGATTTCCTATAATCATTTTAAGAGAAATGCGGCAAATAATCGGGGCAAAAGGAGTCGTGGTTCCAACACATTTTGGCTAAGATTGTGTCTGCAAAGTGAAAAAAAAATAATCTGAATTTTACATTGTCATCATAACTTCTTAATTATTATATAGCTATTTACAACGAAATTTCAGGTGCACATAAAATAACATATTGGCTTACGGTATTGATGAAAATGAAATCACGCGGTCAACTTAGGAGTGGTCAATAAAAATGTACTCGTCGCATATTTGGGCTCAAGGCGTCCATGTAGACCGGCCAAGGCTCTGAATTTAAGGGGTGTTGATACTAAAGTGAGAAATATAAAAATTAAGTAACCGCATAATTCAAATAAAAACTTCCACGATGTTCAGGAGAATATATATACACTGATTACTCAAATAAGCAGAAAACTCCAAGACATTCATGGCGCCACATCTGCATTTGGTATAATGAATTTAGGCAGAATTAATCCAGGAGGGGAAAGGGGAGTGGAGAGAGATGTTGTAATGATCGATGATACTGAGATGTGATGATGATGATGATGATGATGATGATGGTGATATAATCATGACGACGACGGACGATGACAGGTGCTTTCCGCGTACAAAGTGTCTTATTGTGTTTAACAATATATTTATTTTCAGAGGGTAAATGTTACATATATACAATTAGTAGACACGTTAACTGACACAAAATGAAAATTTTAACATGTTCAATACGTTTCATATAGGGTTATTGAGCTTTATATGGGATACATAGGGTAAGCTTTACAATTTATGAAATAACCGAATTCCAAATGGAAGGGGGACTTGCTTTCGAAACGCGAAACTCCCGCTTAAAAGGCGAGAAATTTGCCTCTAAGCCAATTCGTCTTTACATATCGTGATGATGATGACGACGACGACGACGGACGACGACGTGATGATGATTTAAAAAAGGCATCTACAAACACTCCAAGATAAATGGGTATGGCTATATAAATTTTACTGAAAACAGATGAAAAACAACCCATTGTTATACGTGAATGATCCTTTATCAACCGATTCGATAAGTTCACCTTGTCCAGGACATCGAATCCACGGTAACATTTATTTTCAGAATAAATTTATCTCTGAAATTGTCTTTAATTTAAAAATCAAAACGCTACAACACGACAAAACCATATGACAAAAATCTGATACTGTCAGTCTCTATTGTTAATAATTGTGTATCGTGGCACCATCATGTGATTTCCGTGTGTAGGATTTGGTTTACCGTTCGTAGATTCATGATTTAAACATATTAGGTTTGAAACGAATGATTAGTATGTAAGGAGCGATTTGGGCTTGAAGGCCAAGATTTGCCTTGCAAGCGGTAGGGGCGCGGTTCGAAATCAAGTCCTTTCATTTCGGTTTTTTATGTGAAATTGAAAAGTTAACTATGTATCAAATAAAGCGCGTAACACTATCTGGAAACGTATTTCAAAGGGTAAAAATCTTTTTTTTTCTAGTCAACGTAAATTCTAAAATTTATTGGTGTAAATATTTACAACTTCAGGAAATAAATATTAAGGTGGTAACATTAAAATAAGATACTTGTACCGCGGAAAGCCACTGGCATATTGCACATCATTTGCTGTTATACCCAGGAATGTAGATTAAACGCAATGAAAGGATGGCATATGCTGTTTAAAAGTGACCATTCCCTAAAGTAAGGCAGGGAGGAAGTGTCATTTGATAATCAGATGAAATATTTATTGTTACCTATATTGGGTACAAGTTTACGTTTCAATTATTATCAAGAAATTACAGGACAATTAAGTTAGCATGAAATCATCTTTCTAATAGGAGAATACAATTTAGACCAAAAGTGTTGGAACACTTTTATAGGCCTACTTCAAAACGCCCCCCTCTCCCCCTGCGACAATGGTGAATACTGAAATTTTGTGCTCGCCACCCTACAAGAAACCAACATTGCTGGTGGGGATAGGAGGGGTTGATGGATAGAGATGCTCAGCCTCCCAACCAAGTGACATGATTTCCATATATCATTAAGAGACATGCGGCAAATTAATAGGGGCAAAAAAGAGCAGTCGTGTTCCAACAAATTTTGGATAAGATGTCCGCATGTTACATTTATTGGAACAATGTGGAAAATATGTTAAAAATTCGGTGTTCGCCCCTTTCTAGACCTCGTTTGGCTCCAAATTTAAAATGTGGTCACTTGATTTTTTCAAAAATAGTGTTGCCAAATTGAATAACTTATTATATTTTTACTCAATTTAGTGATTTTCAGGGATTTTGGCCTATGATTTTTAAGATTTCTCGAGTTCCTTCACCAAAAAGTCCCCCACAATTTTTTTTCAAATTTATTTTGGTGAGATGTGGTGCCAAAAATTATAGGGGGGACTGGTTACAGTTCTAGTCATCAATAGTGATCGCGATATTCGGCGGGGACATATTTTACGCATGGTAAATACGAGTGCCTTGTGAACTTCTTTTCAATTGAGGTCAATTTAAAAAAACAAACTTTAGTGACACATACAGAACACAAAATTACATTCATACAACATACACACGCACAACAGTGATTGCTAAGTGGTCCGCCAGCTTTGTGGCGGCCCACAAAAAAAAGTGCATTTCACTGAGTTTTTTCTCTTAGACCTACAACAAATGCCATTTCACTTAGGCCTTTTTTTCTTAGACCTAAAGAAGTGCATTTCACTTAGGTTTTTTGTATTCAACACAGTTTGGTGAAACAATTTCTATCATGGAGTGGCTGGGTTGTTTTAAGTCGTCTCACCTACACAGCATACCT
>JAMKCH010037294.1:0-13985 GCA_023653785.1 Ophioderma brevispina | reverse complement strand
TAGCAGGGATGGAGTGTGCATGGGGGACTTCATGGAACGGTTTAACCTTGTTGCCACTAGTGCCGGATTCCAAAATCAGGCAGGTGGACTGTGGACACGCCGCCGCCCGGGTGGGGGACTTGTCCGGCTGGACTGTGTTCTGGTCAGGGAGAGGTGGATTGGCAGTATTGGGAACTCGGGGGCCTGCGGCACTTTTGGAGCTGTTGGGTCTGATCGCGGGGTTGTCTCTTGCGGGAGCCGGATGGGTTGTCGTCGGAGTGGGCCCCCTCCCGGAGGTCCCGTGGGGGCGATTGGCTGGGGGAGGGTGGTGGGGGATGCAGGGCTTTGTGGGCGGTGTGCTGTGGCAGTACATGGCAGGTTCGGCACTCTTGTTGATGGGCTTGGGGACAGGAACTCCGGCGCAGTGTGTGATGTCCTCACTTCATCCAACAAGGGAATGGCATTGGAGGTGCTGCCTGGAGGGGGGAAGAAGACTGCTGCCTTTGCCTCACACGACAAAGTCGGTGAAGCCAGAGAGGGGCTGGGGTCTGCAGCCAAGGGGCACCGTACTGGGTCCGCCAGGGGCTCCGGGCGGTGCCTTGATGCTGCTGGGGCTGCACTTGGTGATGCATGCGGTGTGGTGCTTGGGGGCATGTTGGGTCCGGGGCTGAAGCGCTTGACGCCCTACATCTTGGGAACAAGCGTGCTGCTGCCTGGGAGGCCTTTGGGGGGGCTGGCCTGTGGGAAGGCCGCCCCACCTGTGGGAATCAAGGGTGGGACAGCTGAAGAGCGCCTTGACACATGGTTTCAGCGCTTTGGTTCTCTACTTGGCAAGCCAGTTCGGAATGACACTAGCCTTGATGAGCCTTTCTTCAATCACAAGATGGCAGACACCCTTCCCATCCGGGCTGGGCCTTTCACTATGGAGGAGCTTCGGATCTGCCTGAAGAAGCTGGGCAACACCGGGATGCCTCGTCCCGACGGCATTCCTGCGGTGGTCTGGAAGAGTCCACTATTCCATGATCAACTGTTAGAATTTTGTAACGGCGCCTACGTGGGAGACAGACCGGCTGCCTTTTCGGCATCATTCATCATTCCTCTACCAGAGAAAGGCGACCTCCGGCGGCCCCAGGGCTGCAGGGGAGTCGCGCTGTCACCGCTGGCCTCTGGGATCTACGGCTCCATGCTGCTCAACAGAATCACTCCTCATGTAGATCCCATTCTCGGATGGAGCCGGGGCGGTTTTCGCAGAGGCGGGTCAACACTGCCTCGGATGCTTGCCCTCGGGGGGATTGTGGAGGAGTTGGGAATTTCCAAGAGAGAAGCTTCAATTGTGTTTGTAGATTTTTCCCAAGGCTTTTGACAGTGTAAACAGGAATGTGGTGCTGCATGTTCTCGCCAGCTGCGGTGTCCCGGGTGGGGCTGTCGAGGCGATTGCCATCATGTATGATAACCCATATGGCTTTGTGCAGACCATGGATGGGCCCACGGGGGAGTTCCTGGCAGCTACTGGAGTCCTCCGGGGGGATGCACTTGCTCCTTGTCTCTTTGTAGTCGTGGTTGATTGCATCCTCAGGCGGGGTCTTGACATCATGGGCGACGGGGGACTCACCATCGGGCCCAGGCGTTCTGGACATCACCAGGGTCGGTGTCTCGCAGACCTTGGCTGCGCGGGTGATCTGGCTCTGGCAGCTGATCTGATGTGTCGTGCACAGGGTCTGCTGGCATCGCTCGGGAGTGCTGCAGACGAGGTCGGCCTGCATCTGGATGCCTGGGAGGACTGGGTGTATGGCTGTCGGGGGTGGTCATCGGCCTGTCTGCGCGGCGGATGGTGGCCAGCTCAGGGAGGTCGGGGACTTCAAGTGTCTAGGGTCCTGTGTTGCCGACGGCGGGGGGACTTCCTGTCGCTCGGGGGCGGGCTTGGAGTGCCTGCGGTGAACTACGCCACTTGTGGCGGTCTGGTATCTCCAGTTCAGCCAGGCTGATTTTCTTTGGAGCCTGTGTGGAGAGTATCCTGTTGTATGGATCTGAGACCTGGACCATGGAGAGGGATCTGCGGGGTGGGCTGGGTGGCACCTGCACCGGGCTTCTTGTGCGAGTGCAGAACATGTCCTGGCGTGGGCACGGGACCAGAGCACAGGTGTATGGAGATGTCCCTCCGGTTTCGTCTTCTGTTGCCCAGCGCTGTGCGCGATTTGCCGGTCGCTGTCATCGTGCGATTGGTCAGGTGGTCTCGGGCGTTGCGTGTTGGGGGTTGCCGTGCCAGGGCGGGGGTCGTCGCCCCTTTGACTGCATTGATGTGATTGCTCGAGACGTCCAGCGGGATCCGTCTGATATCCACAACTTAATGACAAACAGGGACGTTTGGCGCTACATGGTGAACAGCATCTCGGCTGCGGCCGTTAGATAGATAGATATACTGATGAATTAGTTCTTAAAGAGACACTGGCACATTTGAAAAATAGTGCACCCTCAAGATTTTACAAAACTGATATTTTTGCACGGTTGCACGGTGAGGGTTAGCCCTCACCTGAATGATCAAGACCAAATCAGCATCCTTATGGGTAAAGAGGACGATTTTATAATTCAGCAGACGAAGGAAATGGCTTTTAACACAAGAAAACGCATGCCGTATGCATGTTCCTCACGATATGTACCCTGTTTGACTGGTCTGTAACCTTTGTGGATTTACATGTAATATCAATGAGTACGAGTCAATGATATTCATGTAATATACACATTTGTTGGTTAAAGTTATGGAAAACTTAAAAGTTAGCCTACAAATTACCTGGATATTAACATCCCTATCTGTTTTTGAGTATGTTATTTTTATGTGTAAAATATATATCTCTATTCTTCCAATGGCCTAGACTATCATTTGAGAGCAAATTTAAGACATTTCATATTTTGTGAAAATGTGCCAGTGCTGCTTTAAAGGAGAACCGTACTAAGAGTAACTTCTAAAATATACGCTATAAAAATAATTATTAACACGCATCGAGTGGTTTCATGAAAAAACGGAATTATACTAACCATAAAAATGAATTAAAACATTTTGTCTGACCATGCGCTATTTGAAATTCACGCTAGTGTATATGGGATATGTATGTGTTATGCGATACCGACGGCACAGTAGCGTCATACACCTTCACACATGACTCTTTCATGATGTACATTTCCTATGGCATGTATGACGCATACGTGCCGACCGTATCGCATAACACGTTATACAATAGCGCGAATTTTAAATAGCACATGGTCAGAATAGATGGTTTTAATTCATTGTTATGGTTAATATAATTCCTTTTTTCGATGAAACCACTCGACATGTGGTCAATAATTATTTTATGGAGTATATTGTATAATATTATTCGTTGTACGGGTTCTCATTTAACTGCAAGAGATACACGTTGTGCTTTTACTGTGGATGTGTTTTCTGCATGTGTCATTGCAATCTGTGGCTGGTATTCTGAAAGGGAGTCTAACTTTAGTCCCGGGTTTAAACCAGGGTTAGTCCTACATGAGTAGACCTTTTTCCTTGTAAAATACTCTGAAAGTTAAATGTAACGGGTGAGAAAATTCTCATCGATGGGCTGGAACGGCCCGTCCATGAGGGATTTTGTCACCCATTACAGCACATTTCTAGAGTATGTTGGAAGGAAAAAAGGTCCCCTCTTGTAGGACTAACCCTGGTTTAAACCCAGGTCTAAAGTTAGACTCCCTTTCAGAATACCAGCCAATAAGTTTATTGTTCTGTGAAATAAGTTTTCAAAAAAACCTGTATAGTTATGTCAAAATATTTCTTTAAAATAAGAAGTCTGTTTTGTTATTGATCTATTATAATGTATCTTTTTCAAAAAAGATACATTATACATTATACAAATATTTGAAGTACTTAATCATAATGACACGATATGACACAATTCTGTTGAAGTGTCATTAAATTCTAACACTCACTCATTTACTCTTCGGTTATGTAGTTTTGCCGGTTCGAAGCACAGCCTCCGTTCCCCCCGGCTGAGAAATTGAAAATGTTTGCTGTCCTTCGGTATAAGGCTATTGTCTCAAAAAGGGTGCAGGTGGTTCTAATTTTGTAAGCTCCAATCTGGTATAATACTTTGTTTATTCTTTTTACAGCCCCACCTGAAAATGAACTAAATGCTGTACACAATCTGATCCTAACTCCGAGTCTGAAGAGAGTAAAGGAGGTTACCTCAAGACTGAGCAACGAACACAAAGACATACACAGTAGCGTATCCAAAGTAGGCAGGGCTATTGATAAGGTAAGGACAATTGTTTTGCCTCACTCCCAATTCCAGAAAAATCATTCTTTGGAATGAGAATTGTTAACCCCCTGGACAATATATGCCTATCCATTGGCATCTAAGCAATGTATTGATTGGTTGCTTGGAAGGTAATAATCGTATTGAGCAAATCAGAGGTATTGTAAGAATGTTAGTATGGTTAGGCCATCTTAATTTAATAGTTTGTCTTAAAGCTCCCCAAAGTTGAAAACTAATGTGGATGCATTTTTTTTTTCTTTTTGTTTTTTTTATTACTTTTTTTTAATTGTTCATGCATTAATGTTTTGTTGCTGTCATTTCATTTTGTGCCATATGGAACATTTTTTAAATAATTTTAACAGTTTTTACGTTTGAGGAGTTCGTTGAAGTTTTGTCAGAGTGGTGTGATAGGCTAAGTACAGTATACATATATGAATACGCACGCACGGTTTTACTCGCGGATTTTTAACCGTTGTGAATTCTTGGAGAATTTGTGAATTACATGTAGGCTATTTTCAGCTGACGATGTCTGTGTGGATTTTTTTCGTGGGTTAAAAAAAAAAAGGGAAAAAAATTGAAATTTATACATCCAGCTAGAATAAAGAGGGCGATTTTACTAATGCGTGCGGGAGCTTTAAGACTAACTATTAAATTAAGATGGCCTTAGGCGGATAAATGTAGAAGTACTATTTAGATTGGATACTCAGAGGGCCATCTCAAGAAGTGTCCTGTATTGAGCCAATCAGACTATATTATAGGTGGTAGTACCCAGGGGGTTAAATTCTGTTTTGCCAGAGGAACCACCCAATTCTAAATTCTAGACCCTCTCTCCGTATAAGATCTTTGAAAAGACTAGCAACCCGGAAGTTGCTGCTGTTTTTTTAATTTGCTGTTGCGGTTAGGGTTGGCATGTCCTAATCCCCAGTATGGACCTTATTCTTAGTTGGGCCTTTTCTGATATGGATAGGGCTAAACTGGATTGAGCGCTGTCGCGGGTGCTTGGCTAGTGGCAAACTGTCGTACTTTCATTATTTTTAATCTTGAAAGGGAGGAAGCTTGCCACCAGTTTAGTACCCGCGACGGGCTCAAACCATTTTAGACTCATTGATGGTATGGCATAGGCTGAATTACAAATATGATCTGTAGACCTTTTCAAATGCAAATTTGAAATGTCGTAACAAAATGCAACTTAAAGGCAAGTTTCCTTATACGCTTACTTAAATTTACAAGCGCTTGTCAGTAACGTGCATTATGCGAAGTCGAAATTAGCGTAAAGTGCTGACCCATTAGTTGCTTGTAATGACCTGTTTTTAAACTGGATTCTTATCAGGGTCATCAGTCTCAGAAAAACATTTGATTTGAAAAGGTCTATTGGGCTAAAAATTTTGGAGGTTTACCTCAAGATTGAGACAGGGTGTCTCTGTGTTATACCCCTAACAAGGCTCTAGACCACAAAATACCACACAATGTAATATTGTGCATACGAGGATCAAGTAAATGATACAACCCGAGAAAGTAAATTGGTAAATATTATATAGAAGCTCGGAGAAACTGGCGAGCACAGAACTAAATAAAGACGAAAATTACGGCCGCTTGAAACTCTGAAGTAAAGACTGAAATACATTAGCGCTCGTTCACTGGTATCCACATTAACACAGTCCTCTGTGGCCCAGTGGTATTTCTCACACCTAGAAAGCGAGAGGCTCTGGGTTCGAGACCGTGTATTTTTCGTCTTTATTTAGTTCTGTGCTCACCAGTTTCTCTGAGCTTCTATATAATGTAATATTGTGGTAGTTTGTGGTATGTGATCTTATCTGATCCAACTGCACATATGGTGCAGTTGGATCAACGCTCACCTCATAAGCATAAGTTTGTGGGTTCGAGCCCCGCTGTCGCCAATGTGTTGTGCTCTTGGGCAAGGCACTTACCTTGCTTGCTTGCCTCTCTCCACCCACGAGCATAAATGGGTACAGGCATAGCTGTGGAAAATTCCTATTTCCTCTATTTCTTTGAATATACAACGACTCCACTGGACTGGCCGTCTGTCACAAATCTTGCCTCACGTAAATTAATGTAGAACACTGTTTTGGACTCTTGTATTGTGGCATCCTGTTCTCAATTGTCAGATTTAATACAACCCTAAAAACGATATGCGCAAAGGTACAAACACGAGGAGACGTCAATTGGATTTCATGTACACTTCCTTCCTACTCTCCTACCTTAAATATATTTTTTGCAGCATATTTGTAATGTTGAACTTCCTTCATACTAACTCTCCCCAGAAGTGACAAGTTATTGTGATTGAACACATTATTTAATTTTCAGTGATTTCAAGGTTACACTGTTATGGAATTGCAGAAATTTTGTCATGACTGAGAGATATGAACAGCGATGCCACATTTGAAACTCCCGAGAGAATGCTCCTGCTGAACGAGGTAGTATGTGAACATTTCTTGAGACAGCGGAATGCTGGACATAGCCAGAGCACTCACACAGGTTGTGTCTGGCATGGCAACAGTCTCCAAGAATACACTTCAGTGGTTCATGTTAAAACCCACTAGGCTGAGCCAATAAACAATTAACAACCCAGCATTTCATGGTGTTCATCTTGCTCAGGTAAATTGACCCATGCCCTGAACAAAAATTTCAGACTGAGGAGGAAGCATGGCCTACTGCCTCTCCTGTTTTGTGGAATTTGGCAAAGCAAAGGCAGTATAGTCAAAGGGATCGAATTAACCGACCAATTGCGCGTATGTCAAGGCTTGTCAATCACTGGGTGGACTGTGATTGGGTTTGAATGTGTAGTATGGGCGGGGGAGTTTCGAACAAAGTATGATTTAAAATGTCAAAACTTTTTGCCCTATTTGAGTCTGTTTTTGACGCAACGGATACAATAATTCACATAAGTGAACTTTCTGTTCTAATAACTTTAAATGTCAATTTAAATGTTATTCTTCACGGTCGACATTTGTTCTGCACCTTCAAATGACGTCAGATGCACAATTGGTCGCCTTATTCAGTCCCTGACTTTTGTAGCATTTCACTTCTGTATCATCAAAGTATATATTACATATTAATATGTCCTGCATATGAGCTTGATTCAATATCATTCAAACAAACGTCTTTCAGGCAAATCGCCTGGTGGATTTTGCTAAATCTGCTTAATGGATCGCTTTTTTTTTTATTTTGAATAATTTTGTTTGTATACACTTATTTTGTTGAAAGCATCAGTGGTCATGGGTGCATTTTTTTTGTGCTAAATGAATTTGTGTTTGACTTCTGATTTACTATGTATGAACCCTGTTGGTTGTTTGAATGACGTTGTTGTAATAAGTAGAAATCACCACCGATTTCCTGATAACCACAGTATAACTGACAAAAGCATCATCAGTGGACCCATGCTTGATTCTTTTATCTGAACAAAGCAATATTGTATTTGGGGACAAATCATTGCTAGCAATTTTGATAAAAAGCTCACCAAAGATGTTGATTTGCTTGTCAAGCTATGATCAATTTGCTATAGCAATAACAATGTTTGGATGTCAGTTTCCTTAATTTTGTTTTCTTGAACAGGCAGCCATACGAGATATGCAGCAGAAGTAAAAGAACCATTCATAGAAATCAACGCAGATATTGGGAAGCACTCAACACAAATGACTTACACCAGCATTAATGTTTGGTAACTGATATCCTGTAATACGTTATCTTTACTTTCCAAGTTTAATCAAATTTTACCCTTGTGTAGAATTCATTTTTGCACATCGGTGCCCAGGTAAATAAGTGCGATTTTGCAATACTAACATAATCCTATAGACATACCCAAACACGGTCATGGCGTGGTTTTGTTGTTTAGCTTAGCTTCAATGTCAGACAACTTCAGCAAACTTAATTTAGGGCAGTGTGAACCTTGAGTTTCCGAGTAGCTATTTTGGTTTGTAACTTTGCAAATTTTGAATATTGTATGAAAAAGAATACATTTCTAGAAAGAAACTGGACGATGAACCCGTGATGGCAATCAGATTACTGTCATGTGAAACTTTCCGTATTTGAGGAAATTACTAAAAACCACGATTTGCCCAAACTTTTCAAACAGCAGAAACAAAACCATTATAATTTTCACGATTTCTTATGTTATCTTTTTAGAAACAGACAAATTTGTCCTAGGGACTGTTTTTCATGTTTTTTGAAATAGCGCTTACTTTTTCGAAATTCAGGAAAAAAATGTCAAAAAAGTGTGATTTTTACTTTTTCTTTTCCAAACTTTGAGTATCATGTGTAGAATATCTTTAGTCGAACGAAACAATAAAACTTGAAAACCGTCCCTAGAGAGAACCGATTGCTATCGTAGGTAAGTTAAAAAACCTTCCTTTCCCTTCGGTATTTTTGGAGTTTTCTTTTCTGAAAATCTACAATTTGCGAATTGAACAGTGAGAAAATCCGTGTGTTTAGTAAAAAAGTGACTTGTCACGCCATTTCAAGCTGTCTATCTCTTTTCAAATAACTTTCTCTTTGAACTTGACAATTGAATATGTTTGTGCAAGTGATGAAAATACCTCTTTATGTCCTATTAATTCAAACTTTTTTTGTCTCTAACTCCGGAAATTAGAAGAAATTGAAATTTTCATCTGGTCTAAATTAGCGCTTTGTTTGTTTAACATTTTCCAAATATTATTTTTCGTTTTCCAAGAATGCGTTCGCCGCAAAGTAACATTAAAACATGCGCACGCTTAATTACGCAGTAAAAATTCGCCGTGCGACGCGATGGTGCGCCTGCGCCTGAACGGCGTGAAATGTTGGCTTAAAATTCCGCCGTTTAAACCAAGCATTTTTGTGACTTCAAACTGTCGAATAGCTGTTTTTATCGTCAAAAAATACAGCTCAGGATTGTCTGCAGTGGATAACCTTTTTTGGTAACTATAGAACACAGTTTGAATGTTTTAAATGGTGCCAAATCAGAAATTCGTGGAAAAACAAAGCACCATGGTTGACACTGCCCTAATATGGCCCACCGCAATGAATCGAATATATAGGTACATCAAAATAGACTGCAAACAGCAAACCAATTATGGTGATTTTATGTGGGTGGTCCCATGGCCCATACATTTACGATTTCACATTACCTTGTTCAATGTATACCTTTAAATTTGTAGCTACACAGAGAAGGTCATATGGGAGGTTGCCGACCGGCACTTCAGTGAAATGAAAAATTACCACATAAATTGGTAAATAAGCTCATAGTTTGTCCATAAGTGCTATAAGTGTAGTAATTTTTTTAAGATTTACAACCGGCACTCAGAGTTGCCTAGCTAATAACCCTGGCCTTTATTCATACAACAAAATTCTAAAGCACCTCTTCAACTCCAAAAGTTTTGGAATAAGAAAATATTGCATAATAAAATAACAAATTAAATTAATAAAATTAAAGCAAGCTATTAAACATTTACAATTTTTTGTCAAGCATTTGTGTAAAAGGGGCATTTTGTGATCTTCAGCCTCATCCCCCCAACTTACTTAAAAAAGGTTGAGATTTTCATATCATCTAATCCGATAACATTAGTAATCCATGCGTACCTAATGTGCATATTTGGCCGTATCTGTAAGAAATTTGCTATTTGTATTTTCTGTCTGTTTATGGACAGAATAATAGCTATTGGCCTATGGGACTGTGGGAAGTAATCATTCGCTCATAACACAAAACCGCAAGGTTGGGATCAACTAAGAAGTTGTGAATAAGCTTTTCTCAAGAATATATAGTGAACAATGAATAAAACAGGAGGTAGTGGAATCACAAAATGCACCTTTAAACCAATTACATGTTAAATCAATGTAACATCAATTAAGTATTTCTTGGGGGCGTCTTCCACACCTCCGTGCTTTAGATGGTTAGAGCATGGTGCATGATGATGCAAGGTTGCCAGTTCCAATCTGTCCAGGCGCATTTTAAAAATATGTGCATCAGCGGCTCCGAAACCACACAATTGATTGCTCATGTTAAACACTGATTAGTTAGTATGCAATCACAATGCTAACATTAAAAAATAAAGAGAACATAAATTCTTTCAATCTTTTTTCCCCAGATGGGCAGTTGCACACCGAGAGCAGCTCCAGGCACAACACAGTTCCTTAGAGTTCAGACTTCACCGATTACGCTTCATAGAACTCATCACGGGGGGCATGAGTAGACAACAAGAGGCACTATTATATGCTAAGAATTTTGCACCGTTTGCACAGGAACATGCTAAAGGTATGTCAGTGCTAACAGACTTGCTGGTAAATTGTATTTCACAATATCATTTTAGACATCCATACATTCACGGCCCTTAACACTTACGTGTATGAGGTCTTGCGCACTCTTGTTAGTGTATAAGGGGGTGGTTCACATGGACCCCCCTCTGAAAACCACTTTGCCATTGGAATTTTTTACCAAAACTGTGGTCATTGATGGTGTACATCAACACGACCACATAAGAGGAAAAAATGAAAATCGGTTGCACCGATTCAAAATGGTGGCCCCAAACCGATTTTTGCAATTCGCACACAATTCTCCCACCGAAAAATGGAAAACTACTTTCCCAAAGGACTTTTTCCATAATATATGGCTCAAAATAGGAGAAAATATATTTACATTGCTGCAATAAAAATTGAAAAAAGTTTCTCCAGTACGATTTAAGGGGCAAAACAAGTTTTGAATAGCACCACCAAAATGCTCATTTTTGCTAATTAGCATAAAATGCCATGTCTGATTTGAATTTTTTCCACCAAAATATGTGCAACTGATAATTAGGCAATTACATAAAATTTTGTGCACAAATAATTTGGCGTTAAAACATGGCGCGCGAAAAACAAAATGTTGGGTTCACGTGGACCCCCATACACTTAAGTGTTAAAATAAGAACACTAATAGTACTTGTTTCAACAAGTTCTGTGTGGAGCAGAAATTGTCATAGTTTGAATTAATATTAGACAAATTTGCCAACAGGTTTGAATTTCATAAATTTGGGGAAAAAATGTAACTTTAATTTCAATTGATGGTATATGCAACAATACCGGCTTATTCCATTGTTCTTTGAAAAGAACAAAATCGAAATGCTAATATGTAAGTATGTGTAAATGCAGTTTAGAGCATCGTGTCCATTCCGATTTTAATGGCTGTGAGTACATTTCAATTATTTTTCAAATTTCGTGCTGTTTTCTCTTTTGAATCATGAATAATTGACCATAATTGAGACAAAACTCATTCCCAAGATTATGCGTAACCAATGGGAGTACTTGTCATCTGTGAGTGACACAACAACAAGTCTGATAAAACAGCTTTGAGTGTATGTACATTTCACAGCTTTCATCCCATTTCTTTGGTAGATACTTTGATGAAGTTCAGAGAACTACCTGTTCCATCCAGGTCCCTCATTCTGAAGGGGTCACTCTTGTTTTGCCCTTTTAGGCCAAAATTTCTCAAAAATAAGTGCTTGAATCTCAATTTTGAAGCTAATTTTTTAAAATGTTTGGTAGAAAATTAGCAAAAAATTGAGTTTCACATGAAAAGTTAAGTCTCCGGAATTGAGATGGGCTTCAAATGGCTATCTCTGGAACTAAAACAAGGCGGTTCTCGAACCACAAAGGTCCCCCGCTCGTCGCGTTAGTTAAAAGGAGGAAAAGTAACATAACTTTAAGGACACAGGGAGGATTGTGATGGAAACCAGAGGCTCCTACCATAGCAGTGTCAATACCTTGGATGACCCCAGATGACCTTGAAAAATTCTGGTATCAATGTTGACTACACCCACCATGTTTCATGACCATACAACCAATTGCAGTGAATTGACCTCAGATGACCCCAGATGACCCCAGATGACCCAGAAATGACCTTGAAAAAAATTGGCATAAAATGCTGACTGCACCCACCGGGTTTCATGACCATACAACTATGCATAGGGATTTGACCTTGAATGACCCCACATGACCTTGAAATGACCTTCAAAAATTTTTGGCACTGAATATTGACCGTCCCACCAAGTTTCGTCATCCTACTACATGTTTAGGGATTTGACCTTGAATGACCCCACATGACCTTGAAATGACCTTCAAAATTTTCGGCACCGAATGTTGAGCACACCCACCAAGTTTCATCATCCTACCACAATTGACAAGTTTTAAAGCAATTTTTGACCACATTTGACCTTTGACCCATGGCACATGACCCATCTCCGAACTCATCCGCCGCCTACTTAAGCGACACATATGGTGCAAAGATGGACACCCATACTTGCTTAGATCTAAAGATATCGTGTTGACAAGGTTTATAGCAATTTAACCCTATTTTTGACCATATTTTTTGACCTCATTTGACCTTTGACCCATGACACATGACCCACTTTGGATCCCACCCAACGCGTACTCAAGATACATCTATGTTGCGAAGATGGACACCCACACTTGCTTAGTTCCAAAGATATCGCGAGGGACACACACGCACACACACACACACGCACACACACACACGGACGGGGAGCATTTCTATAGTCCCCCTTCGCCAACAAAAGTTGGTGGGGGACCAAAAATGAACCTGAAAATGGTTCTTATGGGCACCACATACCCAGGCTACTGCACAATATGAGTGCACCCCAGATTAGCACTTTGTATAACTATTTTGAAGAATGAATGCATTAAAAATGGCTATTAATAATTCTAAATTAATCTTTTTTTTCTTTTTTCACCACTACTCTCTTGACAGAATTACAAATATTGATGGGTAGTTTATTATTTATAAGACAGGGCCTAGCACACACCCCTTACTCACATGTACTGGATCCAACAACTGGTTAGATGAAATCTGGACATCTTCACTAGATGTAGTGCGCCCTGTGATTGTTTAGGCTCCCTCTGTGGAAAGCCCACTCACAGTAAGGTATGTTGTATGTCTATAGTATGTCTAAAACAAAATGTGCAGTGGTTTGTAATCTGCTACTGCTGCCCACTGTGCTTGGTAGACTACAGTTTTGCTTGGCAGTATTCATTATTGTAATGTGGTTTACTCATAGAAGCAGCACTATGGTGTTATGTTACCTAGCATTGATTCAGTTCTTCTTGGCGTGTCCACAAGTCATTAGTAATGGCTTGTGGTGGTGTCAGGATTTATTCAGCTGAGTAAGCTGATCCGTGGCCGCGTGTATCCACCGACGCTCCTAACATTGATTCAGTTGATACGGTGGATGTAAATTACAATGGAAAGAAAACCTGAGCAAAATATATCAGATGATGCAAGCTTGGTATAATGAAGTTGGGTCCACAGTGGGCTAGTATCAGTAGTAGGGTGCATCAGATGCCCCTCATGTCAATCAATTTTCTTGTCCCTAGTCCTAAAGTGTGACACTTGTCAAAATTATAACCTCCGCCAAATTAAAATTCATTCCAATGTCGGCAAGGGGGGCCACCGTGAGCTTAAAGTTTTGTACACAAAGTCAATAGAATGTTTTGTTGTTTTTTGACAAAAACATGATGATCGTTATCTGTGTTTTGGCTAGAAATCCACCAAGAGGTGTATTATGAGGCTAGGTAAACAATTTTCCAACAAATACCAAACAAGGTCATCCTCAATGCCAGAAAAAATGTATTTGATTAAATTAATTTCAGTGGAGGCAAGGCAATACACAGAATAACCACAACATGACCCAGATAAGCTTGTGGCTATGTATACTGAGGTTCTTTAAGGACATTGTATTGTTG
>JAMKCH010037293.1:0-13032 GCA_023653785.1 Ophioderma brevispina | reverse complement strand
AGCACGTTTTGATAGTTAGAAGGCAAGCAATTTAGATAGTTACTTATTTCAGCCGAATCAATTTATTTGTCCTATGTGCCTTATCCTCCTGTTCTTGTTTCTTTTCTTGTTCCTGCGCCTGGATTTTCATATAATGTCGTAGCTTATAAGTGCTTATATTATTATTGACTGTTATTACATTTTTTTAAGAGGTGACTGTTTCACCAGTGGCTTTTACATGTAGTATTGCATTAGTGATTTACAAGCGAGAACACTTTTTATGGTTAATTTCAAATACTTTTGTGTCACAATCCTTAAAATTGGACCCCCTGATACAGACAGGGAATTTTGAACCCTTTTTAGGTCTTAAACATATTTTACAAGTTCCCGCACCAGAGTAAATTACTCTCATGTTTCGATTAAACTGAGATTTAAACAAGGACACGTTTGGGAAATCCATTGAAAATTAAGATTCCATTGCTGACAATTATTCAGGGTAGCATTATCTCCGATAAAGAAGTCCCTGTTCTACAATCGTGATTGACAAATGCAATGGACCGATGTACGAACTGCAACGCCGGCGCAGCATGAACAGCACTGGAATTGTCTCTAAAGCAAAGCTAACAACATGGCTAACTGGCGTACCCGTAAGATACATTCCTTAAAGGACAATGCTAATCACATTTCACGGGTTAATAACGAAAATTAATACTCTTTGTAATAGATGAATTGCTAAGCATCTTGACTTGAGAAGCGTATTAGATAAACCAAGAGAAAATGTTGCATATACACAGTGCAAGAAGACAATGTTTTGATATTTCATAATGAGAAATTTAGGTTGAGTGTTAATTTTCATATGGGAACTATATCTGCGTTAGTAATGTGTCTGCTTCACATATGTTTTTAGTAGAGTCGACATATTGTAAATCAGTGAGCTAAGCCTGGGTCCACATGTTCGCTCTAATGTAGGAACTCAGTACAATAATTGTGATGTGATAAAACCTTTACAAAGTCCATTTCAAGAACTATCTGCATAATATTAAAGCACTCCCGTGAATTAATAGTGTCTCAAACATTAAAACAAAAGTATTCGCCGCTGAGCGGAAGAAAGCATTAGTTATCCGTTGGCGAGAGCCAGGATCCGGCACAGAAATGGGTGCAATGAACTAATGTTTGCGCTAACCGTGATTAGAACAAATATCCAATATTCAAGAGGGAATGGCCCGATTTAAGATATGAATTTTTCATCTTGATAGAATGGTCCGTGACTCCAAAACCCCACCGTAAAGTTTCGTGCCAATATTTCATCCGTTTTGATACGAGAGCTAAAACGTGAGTTTTGTAAGCCCCATAGAGTCTGGTTAAAATTAAATTGGTCGACCAAACTAGGGCACATTTTCGCTCATAACGTCAACCCAAACACCCTTTGGCTCTAGATTTCACAGGTACGTGAGAATGATCAGCTTTCTCCTGATACCAAAAATGTTTGACCACTTCGGTAAAATCTGGGCTTCTGTGGACGAGGGGCTATTAGCGAATTCGGGCCAATGGGACCTTTAAGCGTACCATTTGCAGACTAGTTGATAGACATTACCAACCTAACTGTTCAAAATCTCAAAATGAAGGCTATTCTTAGAAAAGGTTCTATTCTTGCGTTAATAGAGACGCCCATTTTTAATAGTTATTTCCTAATCAAAGCAAATATCAATAAATTTGGGTAGCGTGAGGCTCTGAAATCTTCCCTATAAGAATGTTTTGCAGTACGTAGCAATATAACAAATTTTAGTTAAATTCGTCCTTCAATGTGCAAGACAGCAGTGTAAATAATTGGGGAAAAAAAGCAAGTTAATAAACGTCATTATGAGTGATACTCGATTCGCGTTGATACGTTCATCCACCTGGAGTTTTGGACCTATTCCACTAAGTCGGAGAGGGTCAACTCTCGCTCTACCGGGAAAATGAAAGATTCAAATGCAACGGCGTCAAATTTTGAAATTGCTCCGATTTGGATAAAAAATGGTGCCATTATTGGTGGCGCTCATAGGATAAAATTAAGAAGGAATAGTTTTTTGAGTGTCTCCAATGCTTTCTTAAGAAAGTAGTGGGGTAACAAGATCAAGCTCCATTGAATGCAATGGACGTTGACCTTCTGTGCCTCGCCTACATCGGAACTAAGCATTTAAGAACATTCCAAAACTATTCCTTATTTTAATCCTATAACTGCCACCAATAATTTGCCCCCCACACCATTTTTATCCAATCGGAGCAACTTTAAATTGAACCCTGTGACACTGAATTTACCCTTATTATTGATTTTTGCTGTTTTTAGCCCTATAACTCTGAAACTTTAGGCTGTACATATTACAAACTATACCTTTTCTGAATCTTATGGCTAGACACGTAACATGGCGTGCTTTTCAACACTATTGGATCAATTTTACAAATTTGACCGCCTGTACAACTTGTTTTGGCCTCTCCTTAAGGCACCACTTGCGGCACTTAAGATCACGTTTCAGGGGTTCCATCAGTCTGTCAACATAATTTAATCCTGCAAATCCTTTTGTACTGGAGATGTTTACAATGTGTGCTAGTCCAGGGCTATTTGTAATTAAACATCTGTGCAACCCTTCTTGTCGTTCAGACTGAAAATAATCAATAGAACATTATCACATTGTAGGTGGATAGCGCGGAATAGTTTAGGCCCCGACTGACCTTATTAATCCCATTTGTTGGTACTACTGTAGGATGCAGTGGGGACTGTAGTGTACAGATCTCATGGGAGTGTACAAATCGGATAAAACTGTGAATTTTGGAACACATCTTTCTGCATGGATAACAAATAAAATGAGGAAGCACTTACCACACCCCTTTCATTGGCCCCGCTTGGATTTCAAAGTTACACATTTTAAAAAAAAATTAATGTTCCTGTTGTTGTTAAAGGCCCATCATGATGTTCCTATTCCTTATTTCAATCATTTAATCTAGGGGAAACAATTGGCACCACATTACCTGAATCCAAGCGACCTTTTCACTTTTGACGCCATGTACACACAAAATTGACTTTTCACTATTTTTTACAGTTTTTACCCCTTAACTCCGAAACTATAGGCCATACATAGGTAAACTATACCAACAAACATCAGGGTACTTTTCAACACAGTCGGAACATTTTACAATTTTGACCCCTGCATAACCTTGAAACGCAAGCTGGGGTCCATTAAGGGGGGGTTGGCAAGTGCTTCCATCAATTTTATGGATTATCAATGCCTAAAGTACTTGTGTGCAAAAATTCACAATTTTATCCGGAAGCGCACACTCTTTCACTAAAGTCCTCTGCTAATGGCTATTTGCTGCTATCGTAAAAAAATAATAAGATTAATTCATAATTGACCATTTATTTTCTCTTTTTCAATTATTTACACTGCTGTCTTGCACATGACAGGTTTAGAATGTATGATGAAACAATATTTTACGTACATTAATTTCGACCGAAAAGCGACCATTTTTTGCCTCATTCGCCATCATGATGTATTACAAAAATGTCGCTCTCTTCCGCTGAGCGGCGATACTTTTGTTTTAATGTTTTTTCAGACACTATATATTCACGGGATGTGCTCTAATATTATGCAAATAGTTCGCTTGACCATGTGACTTTTGTAAAGGTGATCAAATCACAAATATTGTACTGAGTTTCCTACATTAGAGCTGACATGTGGAACCCCGGCATTAGCTCAATGATTATCAATATCTGCGACTAAAAGCATTCTTTGAAGCAGGCACATTACAAGCAGATACGGTTCCCATAGAAAATTCAACCAAAACCTAAATTTCTCATTATGAACATATCAAACAAAGTGTCGCTTGAAACGGTGTATATACAACATTTTCTCTTGGTATCTAATTACGCTTCTCAAGTCAAGGAATGCTTAGTAATTCAGCTATTACAAAGAGTATTAAGTTTCGTTATACCCCTTTTGAAATGTGATTTAGATTGTTTAAGGATATGGACGGGTACGCATTTTTCTCTGTGTTAGCATTTACTTTAAGAGGACAATCGCAGCGCTGGTCATTGCCGAGCCCGTGGTAGTCGTAATGTCCATTGCATTGGTCAATCACTATACTGTAGAGCAGGGATTCTTTCTAGGAGAGAATGCTACCATGAATGATGTTCAGCAAATGTATATCTTTTAATTTCATGGATTCCCAAAGGTGTCCTTGGTTTAAATGCACTATCAGTGATCGAAAAAACATTGAGATATGTCATGTTCTTAGGAATAGCTTAAGTTGAAAGCTAGGTACAACATGATTCCATGATGATTTGGCCTTATGATAAAGTGGTAAGAAATAAGAGCAAGCTTGGCCATTCAAAATAAAACAAAAAACAAAAAAAAAGGGAAGGTGTGTGTAGCTTGAATTATCCATACGGATTTGAAACATTGGGTAATGTGAAACTTAAATTATCCTTACGGACATTTCAAGCTGAAAGGCTAAATTCTGTCCAACGTCGACAACTTAGTTTTGTGGTTTTTATTACAACTTGTCACGTAATTGGAATCAAGTTACACATTTTATTTCACCTCTTGTGACAAAAGTAGGAGAGAGTGGCCCACTGGTTAGGATATTCTCCATTTTAGTGCAGGAGGTTCCCGTTTCAACCCCCGTAGGGCCACTGGTTGAGATTTAATCGGGCACTAAATTCCTGGCTTTAATTTGTATAGACAACTGAATACCTGAGCGCAAAAGTACTTAACTCCACATTTCCAAATGTTTATCATCTGGTTTGAGTTCCTTAGGGTCATAAAATATAATATGATTGTCCTAAGCTGTCCTGATCAGTTTCGGGGATACCACTGGTAGAAGGGTTAACCACTGTTGGTATACCTCTGAGGTCCGGCACTCTAAATTGTAATAAATTAAACAAAAGCAAATTTAAAGCAATGATATAGGTATTAAATTTTGACCCTTGTGAGGGTCAACATTGACCTTTGATTTTGGCTTATAACTTGGAACCGTACGTCAACAGAGCAGTCCCCTATACTTTTTTCTGAAAACCTTTATCCTGAGGATACGATGTATAGCTAATACGAAGTATTCACTTATATATTTGAACCACTTTGACTTACAAGGATCTCGGGGGTGAACTATAAACTTCCCAAAAATAAACTTTGAGGTGTGTAAAAGTTCCATGCCAAATGTTATTCTTTTGAAAAATACAATCTTCAGACTAGCTGCAACGCTATGTTTTATTTTACGATTTTCACCAGTGGATCATCCTAAATAGGTAAAAGATATAGTCACTATTATGACGGGATTATAATAGGGTCAATTCGGGAACTAAACTAGCCCGCGACCCACCTCTGCCCCGGCACATCCCTATCCAGCACATTCCTCGAGATACTGCCAATGGCTCTATTTTTCTACCGACCAAGAAGCCGTGGCTGTATAAAATGTATGTCACATGGAAGTTGATCTAGTGTAGATAATCAACAAAATTACAGGCGAAATAAACGCCGAGAAGAGAACTTATCGTACTTCGTTTCTTTCGTTAATACATCAGCGACATCAAAATGTCCAAGTTCAAGGAGAAAGGTTATCTATACTCTTCCATTTACATCTTGATATTACTTAATATGGTTCTTATATGCCATCAGAAAACCATCATCTGGCGATGGGGATTTGTGTACCCATAGATCTCTATTTTCATTCTTAGAGTTTACATAGAGGTATCAAATTAAATAATTTGATATTTTTTCACTCGTCTGTCGTTCGTTCTGTGTGTCTGTCTGTTTCTGTCCAGCGGACGCGAAAACCGGGGTGTGTGAGGGTGGCCGCACCCCTATTAAAGTGGAGGGCCTGCCCCCTACTTTCATCCTCCAATTACATTTTCCCCCGCATGCCCCCTCATGAAAATGTCTTACGCCACTACTTAGATGTACTAATTACAGAACCATTCTTGATAATAAACAAGAAATTAATTAATTATGAGTAACATCCTCGGTCTTTACTTGGCTATATTAACACTTAAGTGCTTAAGGGTCCATATGGATCCAGGATTTCGTTTTTTCGCGCGCCATGTTGTTAACGCTATATTATTTTTGCCCAGATTTTATGTAATTGCTGATATCAGTTTGCTCGGATATGCTTGGTGGGGAAAAATGAATCGGTCATGGCGTTTTAAGCTCATTAGCATAAAAAGCATTTTTGGGGCACTTCTCAAAATTTGTTTTGCCCCATAAAATCGCACTGAAAAAATAAATTTTTGATTTTTTATTTCAGCACAATTTTATGGAAAAGGTCTTTCGGGAAAGTGGTTTTTTCACTTTTGGGCGGGAGAATTGGATGCTCATTTCAAAATGGTCTAGTCATTGATAGGGTATATCAGCATGACCACATAACAGGAAAAAAAATGGAAATCGGTTTTACGATCAAAATGGTGGCCCCCAACAAACCTTAGCAGAGGCCGTAGGCGTGTACCTAAAGGTCGGACCCATACACACTATACTTTTTTTCAATCCTTATAATAAGACAATTACTTGGTGTACTTAAAACCGCAATTTGACGTGATTTCAAATGTACCCATGTACTAATTTTCCCCTTTTTTACAAAGTTCCCCACATTCCCCTCCAGAGGTTGGACCTCACCAATTTTATTATAGCACCCTTCAAATTAAGAACAACATCTTAAACCCTTCTCCCCCAAACTTCTAGAATGTTATTCTGACTTATAACCCTAGCTAGAGGGGATTATAATTTATCTGAGACGGGATTATAGAATGCGTATGAAATTGTTCAATTGTCATTGGCTGTCACTGTTCTCAATCAAACATACCTTGAATACAACTTAAAACAATGTTAACGAAGTGGTGTAAAACAAATACTACGGAAGTATACATTGGCTTTATAAATATAATCTAATCTATTTGAGGTATCATATTAACTCTAGTTGATAGATTTTATAGCACACGTATTTTGTGTTCTATTTATCATTTGGAGATAGATAATAAATGTCTATTTGTATATTTAAGAAATTCAAAATTGTTTGCTTCTATTAAATTACCTATTAGGCACGTAAGCTAGAATCTGTCCCCCTAACTACATCACATTGCTAAAGTCCTCACAAACAAATGGTTTATTGACGTATTGTTATCATTATTTAATCATATGCGTTGCATTCAATAGATCTGTTTATTTCAGGTATGGAAATTTAGATCAGATTTAGGCTACAAATTGCATAGTTGGGATACTGTAACTGAACCCAGTTAAACTCGTATAAAGCATAGAAATGGTTTCCTTATATTATTTTCTCGTTGATTTAAAAGGAAGATGTAAAGAAATTAAAGGGTAGTTTTGTTTGAATAAAGTACTCTAATTACGAAAGTAATGATTTTTAACATTCCAGTAGATTACGAGTGCAATCAAGATTAAAAAAAAAAAAAAAAAAAAAAAAAAAAAAAAAAAATAAAAAAAAAAAAAAAAAAAAAAAAAAAAAATAAAAAAAAAAAAAAAAAAAATAATATGTACGATATTCCTCCCTTGGAAAATAGTGTTCTGTTCGTTTTCTACATTTTCACAAATCTTGGATGAATAAATCAATCTTGAATTTTACATTAAAAAAACAGCAATATATAAAAAATAAAATGAATACAAATAGAACGACGCTGTGGGTATATTCCTTTAAGCTAGTCTTTCGTTTATGATAATGGATTGAGTGACACTGTTTCATTGCTAAGGCAATCTGTTCCGAAAGATATCTCATTCATAATAGAAGAGGCGCTTTTGAGAAATGAGGTTTAGAATCGATAATTGGCCAGAAAGGAATCTTTTGTGGAAAGAACTCTGTTTGGAGAGTAAGATCTTATTCCTTAGAGGTCTAACAGGGAGGGTTTACACGCTATATGTTTGCGATATCCTTTATCTCGATTAATGTTTCATCATTCGTAGCCGCCGTATTTTTACAACCTGTTATTTCAGAGAGTTCCCTAACTGTAAACATTAAGTCAATTTAGTGTTGTGGGAAAAATCATTTGCTTCAGTCATTTTCGCAAACAAAGTACCTGAAAGAAGAGGAGGAAGGGGAATCCATAATGTAAATGTAAGATTTCCAAACACTTAAACACTAAAAAATTAGGCCTACCTGAATCGGCGTACATAAGCATGTGTAGAGACCACTTGCGCGGGAATCATTTACAGGGCATACCAACTCGCATAGTTTATGCCCACAAATTGATACTTGATTGTGCTAAAAGTATCTACCAACGTGGTGTGGAATAGATGAGGCAGTGTACCCCTCAGCGTTTGGTAGTTAGTGTACACTATCTATACCCGTATTGGTGCTTATTTTTTTGGCACAACGGAGTGCAAGATATCAAGTTGACAATTACATTAAGTCTTTGTGGCACTATACTCTGTAAACCTAGAAGTACACGTAATTCAATTTTACCTCCCCCAGTCCACAACGAATGCCTGGTATTTGTCGACTATTATGACCAGATTTTGTGTATCAGTTTAAGAGATTTGGTTTGTTCGTACCTCATACGCTGTGTCTTCAACGCTCGCGATTTAGACTGCGCCAAAGCGCGTTTGGTAGTAGGGCGCGATAATGCTGCGCATCGCATCGATTAATTTACTTTGTACTTTCGAGTTTCTGAAGTATAGAAAAGGGAGTTTGATGATGAAAGCAATGTGACCGCTCTCCTCCTATTAGATTTAAGTGCGGAATTCGACAGCGTGGATCACAACATTTGGTCAGCCCTGATTTCATTGGCCTGTGGGGCAGCCTGTTGAAATGGGGTCATCCTATTTAACTAACAAGCGGTATGTGCGTGTTGGGAGCTCCTCGTCCCTCTCCATTTGTTTATAATTACGGTGTCCCCCAGGCTTCGGTCCATGGACCCAGTTTCTTCACCTTATTTAATTTATCCAATTTTCACATAATCCTCAATAAAATTACAGCATCATATTTATGCTGATGGTACCCAGTCATATGTACGTTTAAACCTATACATTAATTAAAACATTCCTTTTTTGATACTAAATGACTCAAAATTGATTGTGGTTCTATTTTAACATTATTTTTTGTAGTTTAATGATTCATTTTTTTGTTGTAAAAAGCAGCACTTTTGATAGTTAGAAGGCAAGCAATTTAGATAGTTACTATTTACAGCGAATCAATTTATTTGTCCTATGTGCTTTTCTACCTGTCCTTGTTTTCTTGCTTGTTCCTGCGTCTTGGATTTGAATTTCCACTTCGTTTTAAAAAAAAAAAAAAAAAAAAAATATTGACTGCATTACATTTTTTAAGAGGTGACTGTTTCACCAAGTGGCTTGTACATGTCGTATATTCTATTAGTAATTCTAGTCGAGAAACATCAACTTTTTATGGTATATTTTCAAATACTTTTGTGTCACAAATATCCTTAAAATTTTGGATCCCCTGATAGCAGGACAGGAATGTTTGACCCCTTTTAGTCTTAAACATATGTTTCCAAGACCCGCACCAGAGTAAATTACTCTCATGTTTCGATTGAACTGAGATTTAAACAAGGACACGTTTGGGAAATCCATGAAAATTAAATTTCCATTGCTGAAAATATTCATGGTAGCATTATCTCCGTAAAGACGGTCCCTGTTCACAATAGTGATTGACAAATGCAATGGACGATGTACGACTGCAACGCGCGCAGCAATACAAGCACGATTGTCTCTTAAACCTTCCCGGGACTTTGGTCAGAGTAGCCCAGAATTGAATTCATTAAATTCATGAAAAGCTGTAGAGTGACTTTGAAAATCAGAACTCATTTTGGCCTAACCTAAAGTCCTTCAAAGTCACTTTAATTGCTTTTTGCACAGAACCCACAAAATCCAAATCAACACGCCGATGTCCGACATCCCCTGAATCGGCCCGACTACAGATGGCAGTGTATACACACTTCCGGACCGTCGGAGTCGAAATGTGTCAAAATTAGTGCTACCGACCTCTCGGCAAAACTGCAAAAAATGAAAAGCAACGCCATCCAACCATACAATCAGTACAACTCCTGGTGCCAAGTCCAAGATTTCGATCAAGTCTAGTATCTGAGTGCGCCGTGTATTACGCTCGGTGTATGCAGAGAATTTCACCGTAAGAAGTGGAATGTTCATTGGAGATTCGTACGTAAGTAGCTGTAAATAACTCGCGATTTTTCTTAATTCCTTCACACTTACGAAGCTGTGAATTCATTTTAGCAATCTCCAAGCATCAATGAACCTCCTCAAAACCCAACATTATCGCTATATTTGTGGAATTGGAAAAAAAATCACAAAGGAGGGGGAGTAGACAGACACCAAATCGACTCAAAAATTGTGTGTTCTCTCTCTCTGCGGCGTGCACTGGGCCGTTTATGACATTGTACACGTTATTTTGTCATTGACAATTCGCCTTTTTTTGTAACAGACATGAGTCATAAATGTCAGCGGACTTCAAAAAATTGGCCAACAAATCTATCGATCGTGTAGTTTTTATCCTTCATATACAAGATAGAGTAGATCGATATCTACACAGAAATTTTCTGTTGAAGGGTCAGACTTCCGATAATGAAGGTCAAAAATACTAAAATAAATATGAAAAAATACAGATTATCAACGTATTAAGCTGTAATATGCATAAAGCAGATATCAATTTTCCCAAGGGTATTATCATAAGACTCCCAACTGGTCCAGGAAAGTAAATCAAAGCTAACACATGGGGCGAATGCGTACCCGTAAGATATATTCCTTAAAGACATCTAAAAATCACATTTCAAGGGGTAATAACGAAACTTAATACTCTTTGTAATAGATGAATTACTAAGCATTCTTGACTTGATAACGTAATTAGATACCAAGAGAAAAATGTTGTATATACACAGGTGAAGACGACAATGTTTGATATGTTCATAATGAGAATTATAGGTTGAGGTTGAATGTCATCATGGGGAACTATATCTGCTTAGTAAATGTGTCTGCTTCAAATAATGCTTTTAGTCGACCAATATTGTAAATCATTGCCTAAGCCGGGGTTGCCCATGTTTAGCTGCTAATGTAGGAACTCAGTACAATAATTGTGATGAAACCTTTACAAAATCCACTGGTCAAGGAAACTATCTGCATAATATTACAAGCACATCCCTTGAATATATAGAGTCTCAACAACATTAAAACACAAGTATGCCGCCTGAGCGGAAGAAAGCATTATAGTCCAGGCTACATCCTGTGCCTGTCATATCATCTATATAATGTTTTTTTCAATGTTTTTAGACCAATTTTTCCTGCTGAATCTAAATCCGATGGATGCCCACGAAAAACCTTGAGCATTTTCGAGAAACGCAAATGCAAATGTCCACCCAACACTAAAACGCATATGTTAATTACTAAAAGTTGAATTTTTTTGCCTTTTGTCCAGTCAAAACACCATTGTGACCAATTACACTGTGATTCATTACACCACCTAATAGAGATTTTCAATATGGCCGCCAAACGTCAAAAGCATCTGATCTTTTTCTACTTTTGACTCGAGAATGTATCATGATATCTATAACCAATCTTTAGCAACCAATATATTAGTTGAAACAATTATGAATATCTTTCACGTTGCTAATCAATCACATTCAATAAACCATTCAAGAATGGCTCCCAATGGCCAAATTCCTTACGACTTAAATGCAAAAGCTCTCCATGTTTTGTGTATATCCTATAACTGATTCAGAGCAATTTAAATATCATAACAATAATAAAAGTGAATTGGATAGCTGCAAGATGGCATCCTAGATATTCGTTCAATTGGCTGCAAATGTCCAATCAGTAAGGTCAGTATCATCCACGTTGTAGGCTAAGATTTAATTTTGTGGTTTTTTAGTTGGCTTGTCACTCTTCAAAAACCCCTAAGGCATCTTAGTTCATTTCGAGTCCGTTATCAATCAATATCCCAATTCCAATGGACGCCTAAAACTACCAAAACAAAGAAACATAATCTCTCTAGACTATTCTGGACGATTTTCGCCGCTTTGTAAGTGCCATTTCCCCCATATTGGATACCATTTTGGATGGCATCTTACATGTATCGATTCCTCTGATTAACCTAATGATGTGTACATTGATCGTAATAAATTAAAGGGTAGTTTTGTTTCGCGAATAAAGTACTCTAAAATACGCCAAGTAATATGAATTTTAACATGCAATAGAGGAACGAGTGGCAATCAGATATAAATATGTACGATCTCCTCCCATTGAAAAGAGTGTTCTGTTTCTTTTTCTACATTTTCACAAATCTTGGATGAATAAATAAAGTCTTGTCATTTTTCAAACTAGTTGTGAAAAAATAAAATGAATCAAATAGAAACACGCTGTGGGTATATTCCTTAAGCTAGGATTCGTTTAGGAGAATGGATTGAGTGACAACTGTTTCATTTGCTAAGCATCTGTTGCCGAAAGGAATCTCTCAATCATAAAAACGAAGAGGCTCTTTTGAGAATGAGGTTTTTGTAGGAATCGATGAATTGCAGAAATAATCTTTTTGTGAAAGAACTCTGTTTGGAGAGTAGGATTTCTTCTTAGGGTCCTAACATGAGGGTTTAACACGCTATATGTTATGTTTGCGATATCCTTTATCTCGATTAATGTTCATCCATTGCGTACCCTCCGTATTTTTTACAAACTGTTATTTAGATGTTTTCCCCCTAACTGTAAACATTAAGTCAATTTAGTGGTTGTGGGAAAATCTTTGGTCGTCATTCCTGTTCGAAAATAAAGTACCTGAAAGAAGATGATGCAGGGGAATCCATAATGTAAATGTATATTTCAAAACACTTAAAACACTTAAAAAATTAGCCTACCTGAAAGCGTACATAAGCAGTGGTATAGAACCCACTTGGCGCCGGTAATCATTTTACAGGGCAGACCAACTCGCATGTTTATCCCACAAATTGATACTTATTGTGCTTAAAAGTACTATAGAAAGTGGTGTGGAATAGATGAGGCAGTGTACCCCTCAGCGTTTGGTAGTTAGTGTACCTATCTTACCCTGATTGGTGCTTATTTT
>JAMKCH010037292.1:0-25823 GCA_023653785.1 Ophioderma brevispina | reverse complement strand
TTTTATGACCAAATACAAGGTAAGAAATCTATTGAGTGTCTATTCTATATGAAATACCATTATGACACACTATTTGGTGTGTCTCAAACTCTATCGTTGCACCTTTAAGGTTGAAATACATTCTTATAATTAACTTGCCTATAAGCATTTATTCCTAAAAGCCCAAGATTCCTAACAAAAACCCTATGTCTTTTCCCCGCCCCGGGCAATGAAATTTAAAAAAGAACTGGGGGCGTTTGTATAGGTTCATGCATTCCAGTTATAATTTCCATTGTGAGCCATAGCCAGCACCAGCTGGGAACAGCTTAACAATTCCGGGGCTCCATAACAACAGGATCAATGATTTGCAACAAGCTCAACAACATAAAAAAATGCTCCGTTTCCAAGCGGCAACGCCGAGACAAAACGTTCAAAGTCTTGGGACGTCCTTGTTATTATTAATTCATACGGTCTTCCAGGTCCAGATAATGGACCAGTCAAACAATAAACCAATTTAAGCGATCATCGGGTACTTGACTAGCGGGCCGTTGAAGATCGGATTAACCCTGTGATCGTAAGGAGGGTTTTATGCAGTGATTGATGAAACTCAGAGTAACGGGGTGCCTTTCAGAGGTCTATACTTTGTAACTTTTTTGACGTCTCCTGTAAGGGGATTGGCACTCTTAATTCCAAAAGATAGTCACCCTGTAAATAATACTGTTTGCTTGTGTTTATTCTATATATATATATATATATATAACCCCGAACCTATATATATATATATATTATATAGTGAACTAGTCAAAAAGTCAGTAGTAAAGATTGGAAAAAAACCATTTAAATTTTACGCCATACTGCCGTTTTCGCATTAGTAGTTAAATGATCATCGTGCAAAGATATATATAATATATTGTGTGTTGGATATAGGCCATATATATATAGGCCATATATATCTTTCTTAATATAGCCCTACATGTATCTCATTATAGTATTTATATGTATATGCTATATGGGCATTAAAACACATATAATTTAACTTGTCATGAAAAGAGTGTGGACCCATCACATCAAAAGTTACCAGTTGTCACTTAAGGTTCAAGTTGAGATTTTGTTTGAATCAAAAAAACCATTTATCAGCTTTAAAATGTACCTTCATGTGTTAAATTGGGTGTAGCAATGCAATTTTATGGGAAAAAAGGGGTTAAATTCTTTTTATTTCTTTGTTTTTTCATGCATAATTTAAGTAATATTGAAATGCAAATTCCCGACAACTGATAGGTTTTGATGTGATGATGGAGTCACATATGTACTTTGTCTTTTCCTGTTAAAGAGTCACTCTTTACCATGTTTACAATCACGTATGTTTGTGACCTTGCTTTTTAGTATCCTCAAATAAAGTTGATAGCCAATGAGCCTCATGGTAATAAACCAGCAAATAAGGAAGTTCTTTGTATTGACAAAGGTATTAAATTACCATCGTAGATCGATCGATCACATTACATTCACTTGACTCCAAGAGTCAAGTACCCGGTGATTGCTCACTTAGTAAGTCTGGAAGACCGTATGTAAATATAATAACAAAGGGACGACCCCAGACCTTGACCTTCCTGGTCACAAAACAGCTGACTGGCTTGCTAATAAGTCTGTTTGATACTAATTAAATGCAACAGATGCATTTCTTGAGAATGTACACTAGAAAGTATGTTTTATTTTACTTGACAACCAATGGGCGAGTTATGCACAATTTGCTAGTTTGATCAACCAGCATCTGCCGCCATTCGGCGTTGCCTAATATAATAATCTTGCTTTATGGCTTTGATTTGTTGGTATTTTTAGGACCCTATGTGGTAACAAATTGAGTGGAGCTTCTTTTTACAGACAAAATGGTACTTGGTTATGTTATGAACTTTTATTGTTTGGTATCCCGTGCATGTCCTTGTATCTCATTTTTTACAACTTTCTTGTTTGGCTTGAGCGGAACATATGTGTCCATAAGTATGCAAACGTTTGCGAGAGAAATTGTTGTATTTAAAGCCTATATTAACGTGAGGAATAATAATTAATAATACTTCACCTTATATACCGTGCAAGTACATATCATTTAGGCTATTTCGCCTTCTCTCATGCATAAATAATTTTCTAGTGTGCTCTGGATAGGCATGTAAACATAACACGGGTACTCAAACTCAAGGGCCGTGTAACTTAAGGAAAATGTTGTAGAGTGTAAACATGTGGTAAAAAAAGGCCAGCTTTAAATGTCTGATTCTGAAAAAAGGAAAATGCACTGCAAATTAAACTCAGTTAAGACTCACTGATGGTTTTGCTGCCCCTTTAGGAATGCAATTGTTTATTGATTATGGTTCATACTAGATTTTAAAAACAAAACATTGCGTCCAAGTACGCAAATTTCTTTGGCTGAGGTTGCAAAAATTATATGCCTTATATATAAATTACCCAATGGCAAGTTTTATCACAGGAAAAGAGCAGAGGGTTTTCTTTGCAACTGTGTGTATACCATATCCTGAAGCTAGACTGGGCATATTGAAAACTAATTACCCTAATGACCCTTTAACTCCAAAAGAATTCTGAAGGCTCCATATTTACCCACTTGGGACATTAAGAGGGAGTTAGTGAACTAAGACAAAGCAATTCCGAGCAATGTAGGTCAACATCTTTCCAATATAATATATTATGGGCTATTAATTTTCACAGACCTGTTAGATCTGTATTAAATAATAACAAATTTATTTCTTTGATTGACAATTGTAAGATAGTGCTAAATTGTGACCGTGTGTTGCTGTATCATATGGGGTACTGGCAATCTTTATGATGGCTATTCTTTTCCATGGATGGTATACGTGTACATGGTACTCTTTCGAATAAAAGGACCCATGTAACGTAAGAGGGATTACACGGCATAATACATGCCTAGCTCTGGACCTTAGCTGTAACAAAACATATAAATAACACACTTAGGTCAAATAGGAGCACGGCTGCTTTGACAGCTGGCTCACTGGGAAGACAATATGGTGGCCATGGTGCAGCTAACTTTAATCTTGCTAACCCTGGTCTTGCTAATTATGTCATCCTTAAGGAAAAATCAGTGTGTCCGAGCAAGAAGTCTCTAGCATGCCTTCACTGACTCAATATTGTTTCCACATTCTCTGCATAACCAGTCAATACATCCCGCAAACCTTGTCAACCCCCCACTGGACTTCGCCGGCTAATAATAAAAATTATAATTCATATCAGGTCTCAAATGATTGAATTGACACAATTGAAAGACCTGAGTAAGGTATGAATTTTGACGGTCCTTGCTCATCATTGGTTAAAGACACTATCATGATTTGTCACAATCAGCAAATCGAAAAAATCATCAAAAATCAGATTTTAGCATGTACGTAACAACTACAGGTATCCTAACTACCCTTGCAAATGTAAGACCAGAAGCACCTAATAAGAACAGAATCGGAGCATTTCAGTCATTACTGTCCGAACGTACACTTACTATCTACAACACGTAATGAAAGAGAATCGTATCTTGGAGCACTGCCGTTTCTTTCTTTCCTTTTCTTTCATTCTACAGCTGGAAAAGGTAACTTAATTATGAGAATTCTACAGACTTATATCCTTCATTTTAATCTATTCCTTTCCTAGCAAATTTCAAATATTTTTCAAATTCACGATAATGTCCTTTAAACCAATACTTAAAAAAAAAACACATACATAGCGCAAGATTGTCATAAGTGAAAACAAAAAACTATCAAGTTATGTGTAAGCCTGCTAAAATATTATATAAATATTGGCAATGTTTATACGCTAGATGTTTGTTTTCACTCTGTTCTTCTTATTTTTCGAGAGGGATTTTTTTTTTTTTTTTTTTTCAGTGTGTCCGAGCAAGAAGCTCTAGAATGCCGTCAATGACTCAATATTGGTCACATTCTCTGCATAACCATTCATACATCCCGCTAAAAAATTGTCAACCCCCCACTGGACTCGCCTGGCTAATCAATAGAAAATTATAATTCATATCAGGTCTCAAATGATTTGAATTGACACAATTAAGACCTGAGTACAGGTATGAATTTTGAAGTCCTTGCTCATTCATGGGTTAAAGACACTATCAGTGATTTGCTAAATCAGCAAATCGAAAAAATCATCAAAAATCAGATTTTAGCATGTACGTAACAACTACATGTATCCTAACATACCCTGCAAATGATAAGACCAGAAGCAACCTAATAAGGACAGAATCGGAGATTTCAGTCATTACTGTCCGAACGGACACTTACTACAACACGTAATTGAATAGAGAATCGTATCTTGGAGCACTGCCGTTTTCTTCCTTTTCTTTCAATTCTACAGCTGGAAAAGGTAACTTATGAGAATTCTACAGACTTATCCTTCACTTTGAAGCTATTCCTGCAAATTTCAAATATTTTTCAAATCACTGATAGTGTCTTTAAACTCAATCTTTATAGGCAGATTGTCAGAAGTGAAAAAAAAAACACTATCAAGTTATGTTAAGCTAAAATATTAGATAAATATTGGCAATGTTTATACGCTAGATGTTTGTTTTCACTCTGTTCTTTCTTATTTTTCGAGAGGGATTTTATAATGCTTTTGCTGATTTTGTAGAAAATAAAAACTGCAGAAAAAAATGCACCACAGAAACTCATTCTAAATCGGGCTACTCGCCACTATTTGTAAGCATTGATCAGAGTTAGAGGGAAAAGAAGGGAAAATCAGTTCAAGACTTAACATGTGCATTTCTTAATAAATTAAAAAGACTTAACAATATATCAATGAAAAACCTGCAAATGTACCTAGTTTTGCTAGAGAGGGTTAGGGTTTGAGAATATAGGTTAATCATGTTCTTTGTAAGTTTATTTCCCTACCTTTGGAGGGAAGAAGGGGGCTATCCTTAATAAAGAACTACTTACATTTGTTGGACTTTGTCAGACTTTTGTTATGTTATGTTCCCTAATATCCCCTTTGCTATTATCGTCCAATAAATGACATTGCATAATAAGAATTGCATAATATGGCTGCCTGTTGTAATAAAAAATTATATTTGGTGATTAATTTACCATGTATATCTGTGTTTAATATTTTGAAAGCACAACTGATTAAATTCTTCCAGTCTGTCTTTTCTTTAAAATGTCCTTTTATGAGCATTTCGGAGGTTTTTTTTACAAGTAAAATCATTCCTTTATATTAATGAAAACATTTTTTGCTTTTTTTAAGTTTTTTATTTTTTTCTTTGATTTGCTAAATCACAAGACATGTTTTTTGTTGATATGCAAATGAGCTTCATTATTTTTTGTGTCGCCTGAAACGAAATGTTTTCATGGAGGCACACACTCTCGTCCACATTCTATGTGTCCGTCCGTATGTCCGCCGTTCCCCGTCGTCTTCTCCCCTAGCCCGTCCGTATGACCGTTTTTAACCTTTTTTTAAAATGCCTCTGCATGCTAAACGCGAATCCCCCCTATTTACTTCAAACTTGATAGGGTGATTGAGTAAGGTGCCACAATATTAATTTTAGCTTTTTGGCTTCTTTATTTTTTGCCATATTTCTGAATTTTTAATTGAGCTTATTTTGCATATTTTTTTCAGCAACGGTAATGGAAGGAGTTCATAAGAGAAGAGTGGGGGAGGGCAGTCCGATGATGGGAGTCCCTCGCACTGGTATTGATTTTCTTAGTTTCCCCTTTTTTTTTTAAATGTTTTTGTGTGTGTTTGTATGGATTTTTGATTTTTTTCACACTTGGTAGGGTGGGATATAGTTGAGGTTGCCAAAATATTTATGTAGCTTTTGGCTGCATTATTTGCATATTCCATGAATATTAAATTAGCTTATTTTTTGTAGCATGTCCAAATGACAACACTTTCCCCCCCCGCAAGCTTTTGTGTGCAAGTTATCTGGAGTGCCGTCCCCAGGCGATAATGATTAACTTGGTGGAAGGAGCCGAGTTAAGAGTTTTCTCGACCATGTGGTAGATGTTGGGCATTATTTCCTGGGCAAAATTACATATGCAAATAAGCCTTAATTATATGCAAAAAATCAGCGTAACCGCTATACTTTTTTGAAACGGTACACATCGGATACGCAAAATTTCCTTCACTGAACAAAAACCCATTATGGTGCTCATCTATCTTCTTGCCATGTTGAAAGTTTTGCCTGTACATGCCCGGCTTAGTATGCCCCAAATTTGAGCTTATTTTAAAATGCATAATTGCTGTATGCTAAATGGTACATCGGATATGCAAAATTTCCTTTGCTACATGAAAAACCTACCATACCATACATCTGTGTGTAATAATATGGGGGGGGCAAGTGGTGGGGTGGGTTGGGGAGGGGGAAGGGGGGTTGTTGGGGGAGGGGGGAAGGGTGGGATGTTGGGGAGGGGAAGGGTTGGGGTGTTTGGGGGATTGGGGTCGTGTGGGGGTGTTTGGGGGATAGGGTCCAGTGTGGGGTTTTTGGTTAGGAGGCAGGGTGGGTTGATGTTGAGCAGGCAGGGGTGGTGTGTTGGAGGGGGAAGTAGGGTGTTTAGTGGGGAGGTGGGTGCGTCTGGGGAGGGGTCAGGTTGGGGTGGCGTCCGGGAGGGGTCCGGGTGACTCATGTGACCTTGTGTGACCTTTGTGACTGTTGTGACCTTGGTGGACTTGTGTGCCTTGGTGCCCCCATGTGACCTTTTGTGACCCCATGTGAACTTTGTGACCCCATGTGACCCTCAGTGACCCCAAAGTGACCTCATCCCATGTGCCCTTGGTGACCTCAATGTGACCTTTGTGAACCCCCAATATTTTTGCAACTCATAGCTTGACAATAATATGGGCTCAATCAATCCTATTTTAATATCAAACTTTGGTCATTTTTGTATAACCTTACTTCTCTCCATGCAATTTGTTTTTTCTTTCCTGATCATCCATTTGCCAAGTGATCGCGCAACCAGCGAACACTTGTGGTTCCGAGAACCGCCTTGTTAACAAAGAGATATCTTTAGTCACGCCTGGTCTACCACCAACCTACTTGGTTTTTAAGTTTCATGGTGATGCATTTTTGTCGATACAGTATGATTAATAATAGGTACATTGTCCATCTATCTGAACCAATCCTTCCTCAGTCCATACTACCCACGTACCCACAACACACACAGCACACATACACCGCGTGCGCGCCATTACACACATACATACACCCCTAGCATACATACATACAGACACAATACATTACTGGAATCCTCCATTTGCATGTTGCAAAAATGGTCTGTAAGGAAGAGAGCTTCCCAACATGCACGATGGGCGCTTTATTTCCTCTTACGTGCATTTTACAACACATGTCTGTTAACAATCTAAGCTTGATCATGAATAATAGTATGCCCAGCACATATCCCTGCAGGCAAAAATTTTATGCATAATTGCATCAAATAGGCCCCCCCCAGGCATAGAAGAAGGTATTCTGAATGTGATTTTAATTTAAACAATGATATAGGGCTGCGCAAAAAAAAGAGAAATAAAAAACCTTAATATTTTTACTGTAGGGTGGGGAAGAATCTCTGTATCCAATGTGAGAAGTAAGTGAAATAAAAGGGGTGGTGGCAATAAATGAACCACTGTTAAAAATTCCGGGTTTTCAAATGGCACATTTTTTTGTCTTGTAATGGTAAGTTGCATATCTAAGCTTTGTAATGTAAAACTTGGCATTGAATCTCAAATGAATTAAATTGGATGTTTGTATAATTTTTTTATTTGAAAAGTTTAATAATTGTTTTCCAGGTCGGTATGCATGTGAACATTTTGTTTTCCCTTTTTAATAAGGTTGTTTTATTTCCAATGTGTTATGTTCAATTAGAGGTTAAAGTGTCAGTATTTTTTTTTATAGTGCATGTGCCAAAATCAATCAATGACCTTAAAATATTGAATGGTAAAGGCTTTGTAGGGCATGCTTTTATGTATGCAAACTATAAATTATATTTAAAAATCATTTATTTATTTTTAATGAAACAAAAAAAGTCAATGCAAAGTTACACTAATCCAGTTGGATTGCCAAATGTTGATTTCAAAGAAAAGGCACAGTAGTCAAGGGTAAACATTTCTATCGAGAGTATGTATGCACATGGGGTTATACAATTTGATTCCGTCATGCGCTGTATGATGTTATGAAGTAAGCGCTTGATGGGAATAAATGGCAATACCTTAATATATAAACATCTACCAGCACCGTGGTGAGTCTTGGGTCATCGTGAGGCTTTTATGGATTCGATATAGTGGGATATTATTTTGCTTACCATATTTCTCATGCTGTGTTTAACCAATTCTCCATGTAACACAGGAATTCGGAGAAACAAAACTTGTATTACTGTTCCTATTTCCAAATGACAATTTGGTAAAAGGTCAAAGAAATTGGAAACCTGTGCCAATACTCATGATACTCATGTCCTCACACTACTCACTCCTACAAAATTAATGATAAAAACTCCAAAAAGGGGAATTATTTATTTTCTTTGATTGTCATTTCCAAGTGTTTTTTGCAAGTTTTGGCATGAACATTTGAGAAATTAAACTTACTTTCCTGAAAATTTTTAATATCTCTTTTTTGGTAAAAATACGGATCGGCCCGAGGTACACCAGTCCTGAACATGTAATTCGTGGTTTTTTCTATCTCTATAGCCATATTCATCCAGCTCTTATGAGAGTTTTTGTGCAGTAATTCAAAAACTCTACTAAAGGAGCTTATTGCCAACAGTTTACGTTGACTGATGTGTGTTAGTCCATTTTACCAAATTGGTTGTGCAGGACATTAAATCTTCCACATGAAATTCTACAATGGCGTAGCCCGCTTTGTTTTTTCAGATCAACAATACTTAAAAGGCTTAGGAGCCACAATCCCCTCTAAAGTTTTCTCTCTAAAAAGAAATTTACCACATAATTGAAATATGACCATTTTTTTACCAAGACAGGTTTTAATTCAAACTTGAAACCTGGTCCCTCAAAGTTCCTTATGGATTATGTTGAAATGCAGAAATAATTTTCTGGTGTTTTTTTATTTTAGCAGTATGATAGTGCCAAACCTTGGAGTTGCTATCTCTGGTGTGTTTTAAATTTAAAAAAAAAACCCCAAAAAAACCATTCCTAAAATACTGTTAAACACAACTATTCAAAAGCCAAAACATGCAAATCGTTACCCTTTCTGTGAACATATAAATTTTAGGAAATTTGCAAAAATGGTTTTTAATGTCCAAGGGATATATTCCCTGTAAATGTCTAATTTCTTTGAAATTATTAAGGTGGCGTGTTCCGATCGCCTTTGGACCCCCCCTGATTTTTTAAAACCCCGGAAGGATATCCATTGTGATTAGCAGATGAAAGACCATATTTTTCTTTCCTCATTGTCGGCCCGAAATTTTGATGAGCCCTCAATTTCATTTCATGTCCCAGATATAAACAAAAAACACCGTTTTAAGTTGTAACCATCATATTAGCACAGTATGAATAGGTCCTTGCAACATGCCTTATTGCGTCTACCACCAAACCGCAAGTTTGTTTCCCACGGTAAAATTGATGGGTGCAAGTGCCCAGCTCTCATATCAAGGGGAGAACACAATACACATAAATCGTAACACGCACCTTTAAGTTTTTTTTAAACAAATACAAAATTTTATTTCTGAATTAAATATGTCAAAACGACTAAAAGGTTAAATACAGTATTTTAACCAATTCATTCCCCTCACTGTAAATTTATTGGGATGAGTGCTTGCTAGGTTTTTAGCAAATATATTTTTTTTATTTTTTTTATTTTTAACACCTTTACTGACCACTTCAATACCCTTTTTTCATTTATTGAATTTTTGGTGTAATATATGAAATATATGTACAATGCAAATTATTAACCCAACAACTAGCCCTTCAATACGATTTTTTTTCAATTGATTTTGAATTTATGTTGGATTTAAAATAGACGCATTAAAAAATGCACAATATGAAAATTATATGTACACAGCCAAATTACTGAACATCAACAGTTTGGATATGTCAAAATAAACATCCAGGGTCCTGAACAATTTATATACCCATAAAGCCTTAAAACAATGCTCATTCCTTTAAGGACCTCAATTAGGACATGTCATGTTAGCCACAATAAAGCCATAATTACAAAGCTTCAAATTTCCATTAAGGCCCTCAATTGAGGAAAATTTAATTTTGGCTGGAGGCCTCATTATAATTAATATATAAACAATAACAAGATAGGCCAATAGGTTTTGTTTATTGTTGCAGAGAGAAATTTGAGCTCTAATAACTGGTTTTAAGAATCATAAACTACACACATGGTCCCCATCACCCGTTAATTAAAAATTAGTATGGGCCTGATTGTCTGCTCCTTGTATGTGTGATGTGGACTTTTGAGATCTGAGTGAAGTTTTCATCTTGAAACTTTAAAAGCTGCTATTTTTCATTCAAGTCAAGATTTCGGACATACAAGTTTTGAAAAAGTGACGTTGCATGCGGAAAACATATTAATACCTTGCGTTCTTTAAAATTGGATACTATTAACAAAGATGAATCTTTGTCTAAAATGTGTGTTTGACCTTTGACATATTTGGCCATATTTCCTCATTTTGAGGTCTGATGTATACATTACACTTTTTAATTCCCTAATTATAAAAGGGTGTAATTGGACATGCATATTAATTTGATTCACGTTTCCCAATTTTGACTCCTGTGTCAACCTTTTTTGCTCCTACCCAAATGCCAGAATATTCAAGCAGAAAAGCCCAAGTCAAAAATGTTTCACATCTATCAGAGGAACTCCAAAACACCTTCAATCTTGTTCCCGGAGCTTTGGTCACGGAAATCTACAGCCATTCCTCTTTTTCATTCCATGTCCTAAATACACCTGACCATTTTGATTCTGCTTGTTTGCTTTGTTGTAATTGCTTCCAAACCACTATTGTAAATGTGGGTGAAATAATATTCATGATTTGTTGTGGTAATTAAATCAGTTCTGAATGGTTTTTTTGTTGTCCATTATGGGACAGTGTAACCAAATTGGCTCTTTTTCTTATGCTTAGTTTTATTTTCAAGCTAATCTTGTTTGTAATTGATGTGGCATTTTTTAGTTCCATGCAGCATTTTATTTTGACCACTAAATATCAGCAAAAAGGGTTTTCATTTTGATGGACACAATCCAGTTTTTTAATCAAATACTGCAGTCATTTGTATTTAAAGGGACATTTTTTTGTGAATCCTAGCCTCATCTATCTCCCCTTATCTAAACAAACTTCCCCGCTTTTAGTATCATCCAACCATTGGCCCTTGGTGTTGTATAGATAATGCCGTTTAATAATTTATATTATTTTTTTTATCTTTTGGTGTCCATACAGTTGCTACCGAATTAAAGCACATGGCCTATGGACCACCTGTAATATGAACACTTGCTTGTAACACAACGAGCAGTTAAAAATCACAATCAACTGAAATTTTGGGAATCATAAGAATCTTGAGAACATCTTAGTATTCCATAACAACACAAATGGTGTCAGAATCATGAATCTCCTTTTAATTTTGGATTAAAACATCTTGTTCATACAAAAGAAAGGTTTTTGTGTAACTAACATTTGTTAAAACAGGTTTGTTTTTTCTATTTCATATGAGTGGTTGCATACAAATGAAGTTTTTGTCTTTAAGCATCAAAGAGTAAAAGATGCTATCAATTTATCCAACTTTCATTTTCAAAGATATATTTCCTAAGGGAGTTGTCTCGCAAATTTGATTCTATATTTTGCATATTGATCTTTTATGCAGATATATCAAATGGCCTAGATTTTTTCATGGAAAGAAGGTCATTCGTTGGAAGATATCAAGCAAATGCAGGGAACTGGCCACAACCAGTTTTTGTTTGCATAATAGGCCATTCCCGTGAACATTGGGAAGCTGAAAACAACAAAAAAATATGCCTTGTCTTAATATCTTTGCTTACTATTCATTCATATCCTAATTAAGTAAGATACATATGCATGTATATCCCCTTCAAACTACGTGTGCTATTGGTAGAACCAAAAATATTGATATTAACTTAAAAAAAAAACACTAGCACTTTTGTGTGTGGACACAGTACACATCATGCCACCAACAAACACACCTGCACACATACACACCTTCTCTCCTCGCTGTTTATGCATTTACTTGGTACCTTAGAGCTGAAATACAATTAAGTCTGTGGGTAGATTAATTTGTAGCTATAGTCCATTTCTCTACTCCGTGCAGTAATGCACGTTAATGCACACGTCAAGAATTGACGTCTTTGTGCGCGAGCGTGTAAAAACACCATCGCGCGCGGTTCACGTGTCTACCCTCAAAAATCGGGCTGTCGTCCACTGCATGAAGTAGAAAATGAGTATATAAGCAGTAGCGTAAATTCAGTTTTGATAAAATCTTCCATTTATTATGAAATTTGTGGTGCATGTTGTTTCCATCTAGTTATCTATTTGATGAAAAAGCCCTGAGACTCTAATAGACAACATTGGTTGGTAGAGTTATACACATTATGCTTTGCAAGGCATTTCTAATACAACTTGTCTGAACTTATTATATATGTTCCTTGATATGTCAATAAATGCATAATGTCTGAACACACATTAGTTAAGTAATCTGTTTATCACATTGAAGCATTCATTTATGTATGATCAACCAGGGTGCCATTTGCAAGCCTATGCATTAAACAAACCCGGTGTTTTGAGTTAGAAGTAATGCATTAGCTTGAGGGGTTTTATTTGCTGGCGCAGCAAATATAGAGGGTGGGGGTAATCAAAATATTACATGAAGATTTGGATAATATGAGTGAAAGAGGGTTGGAATACCTCATTAATGTAAATCACCACATAGCCTGTTGGGTACTCCAGGTGGTAAAAGCGCTAGCACACTTCTTGACAGTTTGCCACATGCTTAACAGGTGTGGGTGGCTTCCATTTTTATTCAAATATCCTCTCAAAGTAAATGTTTGAGTTTTTTTTTGTGTCGTCCTGGCAGAATTGAGAAGGCACAGAGTGATTACTCTGGTTCATGTCATATCGTGACTGTGTGTGTTGTCTGTGGTCAAATGTAACCCCTAAATCCTTTTGCATGCCTTTGGTTTCGTAAGGGCTAGGATATGTAACTTGGTGGAAAGGAGGGGCCGGGTGGGGTGACATTTTTGGTGACGTCATATGAACCTGGTGACCTCCTGTGACCTTTGGCTCCATTGACAACCGCTATGGCCAATGACTACACTCGCAGTCCCCCCCCCCCGGGGACCATGAGTATTTTTAGTGTGAGCAATAATAAACTGGTACAGTATTGGAAGGGTAATAATCCATGAATGTACAATATTTGTATTCCCAAAAGAATTTTATGACACTTTTTCCATATTTAATGTTCCATCATATAGAAAAAACATGAATTAAAACCTCAAAATGGCACGTATGTGACCTCATGCATAGTCATAAGTCATTTGTTATCAAAGATAACATCCAATTTCGTTTTCTCTAATCATAAAAGGGGATACAAGACTTGATGTAAGGAACTACAAATTATTACATATCTGAAGATTGGACCAAAAGGGTCATGAGGTCCTGAGAAAAAATGAAATATATATATTTGGCACTGTGAGTGATATTATTCTACATGCTATTTTTATTAGGACACCTGACAATATATTATAACGGAAAGCATTATTGAGGTAACATTGATACTACAATAATGTAATACTAAATCAGGCCACCACCCACGTTTCTGCATATGACACAAGGTTTTGGTAGGTTATCTCTAGAATGCCATCCGGATATATCATTGGCATAAATGTTAACACGACGGTAAAAAAATCAGCAAAAAAATGACAAGCTTGGACTCGGGAGATTTCAAAATATATATTGTGCCACTAAAGGTGCGTTTCCGATCGTCTTGGGACACACCCCCCCCCCGATTACCCGGACAGTTTTTAGGGTTTTTTTTAAACATCGATTTTATATCGATGAAAGGCCGTATTTTCTAATTGTCGTCCTGAAATTTGAGTCTCAATCCAGTTATTCCATTCCAAGATATAAAACAAAAAATGCTGTTTAGTGGTAACATCAATATTAGCACAGTATTGATAGGGCTTGCAACATGCATTATTGGTCTACATCAAAACCGCAGTTTGTGTCCCTACGGTACTAGTACTTGATGGGGGTGTATGTGGCAACAGTGACAGGCTCTCAAATCAAGTAGATAACACAATTAACATAAAATCGGAACAAGCCTTTAATTTAGATATTCACCTGAAAATACAAAGTTTGAGATGAATACAGATTTTTCATTTACATGTTGCAAAACTTTATGTGAAGCATAACAGTACCATTAGTAACTGTATGTGTAAAATTATTAACATTCCCGATATGAAATTTTATTACAAAGTTGGCTTTCTTGTGAAGGACCATTGATTGAGCCTTAGTACACAGTAATGTTGTCTGTTGTGAACAGCATTATGTATATGCAAAAAAAACATGATTTGTTCGAATATTGAGGGACACCATCCTAGGGAAAACCTCTGAGTCGGCCTTAACCGACCCAATTGATCGCATTATAGGAGTCAATCAGGCAAAATGTGGTTGGGTTTCTCTCAGTGCCAGTAAGGGGTTGGGGAAAAACTACATTAACCATACAGAAAAGAGCTTGGAAAAACAAATTTCAAAATATATATTGTTTAAAAATGTTTGTTCATAAAATCATAAATCCAATTTAAAAGCTTCTCCAACCTTATATTTTATGCGCTAAAGTGCTAAATGTGATTTATGATTTTGCTAACAAAGCAAGTAGCATTAAAATGCCAAAAAGGGGCAAATTGCAATGGTATCCTCTTGTATATGGGAAGTTCTGCATGGCGCAATATAACTGTGTGACTAGGCATACTGCACATGCACGATACTGCACAATACACAAAATATTGCCACTCAGTCAATTTAATGCCCAAAGGTCCCGGAAATGCAAATAGGAATGATTGAGATTTGTGTCAAGTCTACCAAGGAGGGACCAGACAAAGCATTCAATATTGGGTTTACATCATTTGTGAGCTATTATTTGTCAGAGAGTAATAGAAAATTCCAGGGTGACTGGTGTGATCTTCGTCATGATACTGATGATAATCATAGTTTCACAAAATGATGTTTACTGGTAGTGTATTCGTTTTTCTGGCACTGTTTATTGGTCCCCGCACTTTGTTGGCGAAGGGGACTATAGAAATGTTAGCCGTCTGTGTGTGTGGTGCGTCCCTCAATTATTTGGAACTAAGCAAGTGGGGAAGTCCATCTTCGCAACATAGATGTATATCAAGTAGGCGGTGGGTGGGTACAAAGTGGGTCAGGTGGCATGGGTCAAAGGTCAAATGTGGTCACAAAATAGGGTAAAATATGGGCAAAATAGGGCTAAATCGCTATAATAAACGTCAACACGATATCTTTGATGGAGCAAGTATGGGTGCCATTCTTCGCCACCATAGATGTCAATCAAGAGGCTGCGGATGAGTTCGTCGGAGGGTCATGTGGCATTGGTCAAAGGGCAAATGGGGTCACAAAATAGGCAAACAATGGAGTTAAATGCTTAACAACTTTTATGTTGTGGTAGGATGATGAAACTTTGTTGATTGTGGTCAACATTCAGTGCCGAAAAATGTTGAAGGTCATTTCAAGGTATACGAGGTCATCCAAGGTCAAATCACGTAAAAGGTGGTACGGAGGATAAAAATTGGGGGTGTGGTCAAAATTCAGTACCAAAAATTTTGAAGATAATGGAAGGTCATGAGGGGGGTTCATTCCAAGGTAAATCACTAAATATGGGGTAGGAGATGAAACTTGGTGGGTGTGGTCACCATCAGGCCGAATGTTTTAAGGTCATTTGAATGTCATGCGGGTCATTAAGGGTCAAATCACTCAAACATGTGGTAGGGGATGAAAATTGATGGATGTGGTCAACATTTCAGTACAAAAAGTGTTTGACGGTCATTACAAGGTCATGGGGGGTCAGCCAAGGTCAAATAACTTAAGTGTGGATAAGGTGAAATTTGGTGTGGTCATCATTCAGTGATAAAAAAAATGATGGTCATTTTCAAGGGTCATGGGGTCAATTTAGGTCAAATCAACTAATCATGTGGTGGAGGATGAAACTTGGTGGGTATTGGTCAACTTCCAGTGTTGACATTGAAGGCTCCATGAAGGAAGGTACGAAGGCCATCACAACTTCCATGAGATCTGAAAATTGTTGCTTCTTGTTCTTAGCTACTGCACTGGGCGGGGGGACTTTGTGGTTCGAGAAGACCGCCTTGTTGCAGTGGAATGTCTCACAAAGATTTGGAGAAGGTTTTGATCATCTCATTTCCTGGACCTTTAGAGTTTTTGATCCATTTTAGAGCTGTTTTTGCAATTCACTTCTCTCATAAATAATATTAATAATAAAGTAGGAAACTAATTGAATCAAGCCTTCAAAATAGTATCATCAATAGGTTATCTCCTTCTAAATACAGTAAGTAAAATAATCCTTTATATGATTTTAGCCAAGAATATTGTGAATGAAACCTTTGATAAGTGGGGGCATTATGGTTTGACCTTAGAAGTATAATACACTGCAAAGCAGCCTTTGATGAATGTAAGATTCAACATATGTGCTTGAGAGTGATTTAGAGCAAACATTTTAGTGGCTTTGTTTTGGATCAAAAGGCTATACAAATAAATGGATATTGGGGTGTTGCTTCTGTGCTTAATGCATCATATATGATACATTTTTATTTTTTCTTAACAACAATAGTGTTCATATATTAGGCAACATTTACACCATCAATTCTTACTATTGAAATCGTCATTTGTGGGCCGCCAGCTTATAGCTGGCAGGACGACTTAGCAGAGTTGTTGCGAGTGTATGTGTGTGTCAAATTGTTAATTTTTTTAAATTGACCCTTCAATTGAAAAAGTTTAACTTCAATTGGAACCAAATTCTTCACTAGGTGCCACAATGCGATACACTCCTATGTTGATGAGGCTAAAGGTCATGTTGAAAAAAGCTTCAAAAGGTCTTGTGAGGTCTTAAGTTGACCAAAATGGGCTAACTTAAATTACAATTGTAAAATTGATCTCTAAACTTGAAAATGTGGAAGTAGTTCAATTGGACCAAACTTTTTGTCATAGGTGCACAATTGTATCCCTCATATGTTGAGAGGTCAAACGTCAACGTGCCAGGGTTCAACGGTCATTGGGGCGGACCACAGCTTATATTCTTGAATTTATAGCGAGGCGCGCGAAAGCCGAGAATAGCGAATTTAGTTGAATTTAGTTGTGAGCTACCCAGATATAGCTTGAAAAAAGAAATATTTAACAATGCATTTTCATGTATTATGTATGGGTTGTGGTTAATATGTATAGGGTCGCCAGTTTCTCAAAAAGGTGCGAAAAAAACGCGGTTTGGGGTTTTGGTTTGGTTTTTCCCCTGGGAAGAAATGGTTTCTTCCGTTTTCCACTGAAAGTGGAAGAAAACTAAAAAGTCATTTAAAAATTTCCTATTTTAAAGCCTATGACTGCACTCTTTTGGTTTTATATTATAGAGTGAATGAAATTATAGTGAAATAATTTAAAATAACCCCCTACATACCCCATTTGCAATTGCATATTTAAACTCGCATTGATTTAACAAGGCCTAAATATAACAAATTCACTGGAAGAACAGGAATAAACTGATTCTCACTTTTCCCACCAGCAAGGCCAAGAGACCCCCGACTACCTTGTAAGATTTGAACATCTTCTATTTCTTTAAACAAAAGTTATAGTCTCCCAGGTTCTCCCCACTACGCAATACAAAGTTAATATTTAAAGAATCAATGGTTGTACTTTTAAGATTTGTGTTTTAAAATTAACAAATTGGCCATACAGATTTTGTAAAAGCTTTTTTTCACTGTTTGAAACTATGATAGTAATAAGTGCACCATGGAAAGACGGGAAATGGGTTTACTATCATTCATCTGCATAATTGATTCAAACCAAAACAAATTGTGAACAAATTTACTATAAAAAAAAAACCGCTCAATTATTAGTATTTAACATTATTTTATAAATCATGTAAAAAAAAATATTGTTTGTAAAGTAAAATAATAAAGTAGACTTGGATTTGTACGTGCAAAGGGAGAAATGACATCATGGTGTGTTATTTTGTTGTTGTTCATAATACATTTCTTTATTTTCTTTCCAGTTTCTTCCAATGTCTTCCAGTTTCTTCCGGAAAGAAAGGAAGAGGAACCCCTTCTTCCAGTTTTCTTCCATTCTTCCGAAGAAATAGGGTTCTTCCGGAAGTTGCCGAACCATGATATTATGCATCAGAGTTGTAGGTTAATCATAAAACATGATTACAGAAACTTTTTTTCTAAGGAGGAAAAGGGATGCATATAAAAGGATGAAGATATGGGCCTTCCCATAGTTGGAATGTTCACAGATCTGGTTGTTACCTTACCCTCTCTGTCTGTTAGTTCATTACAAAGGACCCACCAAGTCGTAAACACTTGCTGAAAAGTATAGTGATTTCGGACACCCTGTTTTTGTGTTCGCATGCCCTAGGCGAGGAAGGAGCACATTAGGGATAACTTTGTACACTGTAGTTGTTGTTGTTGGGTCTGTTGATGTCTGTCGTGGAAAAAGGGTTAACATTTGCATTAATTCCTCATATTTGATGGATTCAAACCAAACCTTGGGTCCACGGTGCAACATGACAATTCCCCCACTTGTTGATGAAGGTCAAAGGGCACATGTCCCAAGGTACAAAGGTCAATGCCAAGGTCAAGGTCATGTGAGGTCACGTTTGTAAAAATAGGCGAAACCTGTGGGAAACTGTAAAATGCCTCATTTGAATAAGTTGAAGTTCAATTGGAACCAAACTTGCCTTTAGGTGCAACATGGGATCCCTCATGTGCTGTTTAGGTCACAGTGTTACATACCAAGGTCAAAGGTCAATGTGAGGTCAAGTTGTAAAATAGGCTGAAACTGTAAAATTGACCTCATTTGAAAAGTTGAAGTTCAATGGGAACCAAACTTGAATCATAGGTGCAACATGGGATCCCTCATTTGTTGATTAGGTCAAAGGTCACATATCAAGGTCAAATGTCATGTTAGGCCTATCATTCACTAACCGCGATGGCAGGCGACACAAGCGGTCCGAGGACCGATGTATTTTTAATTAAAAAATAAGAGCAATTGTTGCCTTATTTTTTGAGCAGGGTTAACAATTGTAAATTTCCCTTGCAGCAAACTAAATTTCACAGAATGCAGAGCAGGTTTCCTGTTGTTTTTCAAGCTTTTAATTTTTGGTAAATGTCAAAATTTTCCTCGAAATTACAAAAATTTCCTTTAAAATTAAAAATTAAAAAAATACTCTGTATTTAGAAAATTTTCAATAAAATTTTTGAAATTTCTAAGCTTTATAGATTCCTTATTTTTTTTTTTATGGGCATGTCATTGAGAGTATTTGTGGTAGGTTTAAGTATACACTTGAAAATCTGGTTTCATCACAGGAATTGAAGCCATCCTTTCCATGAAATCTCTGAATGTCCCTCCCTGAGGTCTATACCGGCTAATTGTATTGGTTATACACAAGAGTTATATGATGTATTTAGCCAATCAGACACATTGTAAGAAAAGATAGGTTTGTACAGATATATAGAAGGTATATTTTGATTGGTTACTCAGAGGTGGTATCATGTTATATCATGTAATGAGCCAATCAGATACTGTAAGAAAAGTGGTAGACCTCGGGGTAGGTTGGACAAGAAGAGCCATGGAGATGAGACTAAAAATCTAAGCATTAATAAACATTCTACACACTATATTGGGGTGGAACTAAAGAATATATGTAGCATAATCTTATCTTCATTCTCCAGTTACAAGGAGTCGTGCAACTGAGGCAAAATGATGTTATCAAAGCTTTTGTGTGCAGTAGTATATGATATGTAGAAACTTATTTATTCAGAATAGAGTTTATAGATACACCAAAGCTAGTGTTTTCTATGTTCTGCTGTATATAATAATGTGTTTGTTATACAAATGTCAAAGTTAAGAAAGCAAGGAATGTACAGGGTGAATTAAAATGCTTTAAATCAATCTTTCTTCTTTAACTCTTGTCCTTGTTTCTTTCAATTCTGATACTGATGATCTCATCTCTTAAACATGACTTGTTAAAGGTGCACCAAGAGATTTCTATTATCATAATGTCCCCTAGATTGGAAAGTCCTGATTTTTACAATATCCAATGTTATCTTCAAAACCTACCCCCATCTGAAAAGAGTTAAGAGTACAGAAATTGTGATAATTTTAATTTAATATTTGCTCCAATACAAATGTCAGCCTATGCTTTATATTGAAATCAAATTTAATTTAACTTTATATTCACTTAGATATTTCTGTATGCAAATATAAAGCAAGAAGTAAGAAATCTATATGAATTCATTATAATATTTGGATACAGAGAAATCTCTTGGTGTCCTCAAGTTCCTCTTAACATTTTGAGGGGAAAAGTAGCTCCAGCCATCAGGGAGACCATTGTATTTGTCAAAAGATATCCAATAATACCTATTCAAAAATAATACATTTTCCCTTCAAAATTTAGTTTCCTTTAAGGAATTTCTGGAAATGAAATTCACATCTAAAAACAATGCCATTAAAAGAGGTCATTAACTTCAAAATATATCTTGTTATGAATTTACAATCTTTTACATAATTACACTGCAGAGATCAACCAACACTTTAGATCAAATCAAAACTAACTACTGGCAAACTTGCAATATGTCCTTGTTTATAACATTTTACAACTAGTTTTCCCAATACCTAAAATAGGCTATTACAGCAGCATCATGCATAAACATAACCTAACATTGTCCAAATGGAACACACATAAATGACATCATCCAGTAGAAAAGCTCAATGATGACATCATCTTTATGTGATGCAATCTTTAACTTGCACAATCCGAAGCTATTTATAGTACTTAGCATTTCTAGAATAACCTCCAACCATAAATACCTCGCATCATTCTCAACATAGCACAAGGGGAATTTTATCTTTAATTACATAATTATTAGAGAAGTAAAATATTTTTTAGTAACAAAACCAAGGATACTACAACAGTACCTAATGTAGCTAGTAAGTAAATGTTATCAGGATGAAAACACCATCAATTATTTAATTGAACATGTTATTTGAACATACTTATCTTTGCAACTTGCACATATCATTCCTTATCACCGCATTTTATAAATAATGCTTCTATATCAATGCACACGTAACACAACAAAACATTTTTTTTTGGCCATCACAAATGGGCCAAACTTGTATTAATCGATTATTGAAAGTAGATTTGACATCCCGGCCACCATGGCACAAGTCCTTCGATCATTAACAACCATTGTATAACTGAAAGCATACTTTCCAGTAATGCCGATTCGTATATTAACTGGACACAAGGGCCCGATTCTCAAACGATGTTTAAAAAAATAAACGGTGGTTAGGCCTCAACTGTGTGGTTTAGCTAAACGCACTGTTAAAAAAACCGCAGGTTAAATATTTTTAAACAGTGCGTTTAGCTAACCACTGCATTTCAACGAGACCGTAAATATCACCACTGAACTGTGACTTAATCTTCGCCTATATCATTACGGGTGTGGCGTGAACACTCTTTATATGCCAGACAATTCGTCCTAGTTGTAAATGCAACGCATGAAGCCACGGTAATTTCAAGAATTTTGCGTTTACGCAATGAGCTTTTGTTGAATGTGGAGACAAAAGCCCGGGGCCTATTTAAAACTGTTTTATGTCGTTGTGCCGCAATTGCTATCATTCAATACTATAACAGAATAAACAAGACATGAATAGAAGCAAGGAAAAATGGACGAGAAGAAATTAACTGAGGACTCGGAAAAGAAAGATAAGATAATAAAGGAGGTAACTGGTCTATACCACGAGTATCACATATTGCTGAAAATACCCAGCAATTGATGAAAAACGTGAAGTAACACACCTTAAACTACCCCGGACCAAGTCTAAGTGTAACACGTTTTAGTCATGTTTAACGATGTTCGGCTAAAATTTTAAACGGCGTTTCAAGTTAACCATGCTTGAGAAATGCTTTATGTTGTGGTAGGCGGTGTGTCTTTGACATGGGTGCTAGGTTGGAGGGGAGGGGGGGGTGACCAAGTGATTAGGGGGGTCGTTAAACATCGTTTTGAGAATACGGGCCAATATGTTTTGTGATGTTTGCAATGGCCTAGTCCCTGCCAGGCCGGGGAATCGAAGCCCATATCAATATCGCCTCCATCCAAATATGCAAGAAATCCAAAAAATACAAAAAATAAAAAAAATAAAAAAAATAAAAAAAATAAAACACTTAAAAATGATAAAACGTCACCTCACTTTCTGTCCCCCAATATCAGTGTCCAATTGATTATTACTCAGAAACTTTTACTACGCATTTGAAGTTGAAAGATTCCACGTGTTCCCCGTCCCCGATTCGGATTAAAGACAACTATCAGTATTTTATCTGAAGAGTAAAAATATTTTGAAATTTAGTTCAAAATTGAAGAATAATTCTCTAGAATTCCAATAAGTTACCTTTTCCAACTGAACACTGACAAAAATGAAAGCAAACGGCCGTTCAAAGATAACGAATCTCCATTCAGTTACGTTTTGTAGTAAGTGTCCGAACGGACAGTAATGACAAAAATTTTCCGATTGCCCTTATTATCTTGCCTTTTGGTTCTATCATTTCATTTGCAGGGTGTGATAGGATATCCCTATACTGTGTTACAAACTTAAAAAATCGATTATTTTGATGATTTTTTCTAATTTCCTGATTTATATATCACTGATGTTTCTTTAAAATTTGTTCATGACTCCTCGTTCCGAACAAAGATTTTGAGCTTCTATATTATGTTGGTTCAATTAACTTGAACGTAAGGTTTTCAATCATCATTTATTCGAAAAGGGAGAAAGACTAACAAAATTCATAAAGAAAGTTGATTGGCAAGCTTTGACCTAGCAACTTTGTTCAGAAACAAAATTTGTAACTTATTTTAACCTTACCTCCATTTTAATTTTCAATTTACCCCGGCGTGTCAGAAGACGTAATGAAAAGACCATTTTCAGAAGTCCAGGTCTCATTTTAGCTATTTATTTTTGAACGAGAACAGGAATTCGTGCTTTACGTCATTACAAACTGTCTGGGGAGGTGAATAAAAACGCTTATTTTTTCAACTGCTCTTGACAATATAACATGGTGGCCCATGCCTCCCATAGGGTTAAATGAATCTTAAGTGTTTTTCTCTTTTGCATACCATGTGAAAGGCAACTATAAAAGTCCGCGCGAGCCATAGTCCGGGCTCAGAGACGGTAAACGGAATAAGCGTGGAAATATGAGCCCTCGGAATTGAGTGCCCTATCCTTACCGTTGTAGCCGGACTTTGAGTACGGCCGGACTATAATTACCTCTACACCCGGGCCCGAATGTCGAAAAATCTTATAGTGCGGCAGCAAGAAGCCCGAAAACACAGTCTTTTTTTCGAGTAACCGGTGACCTAATTTGACAAAGTGCATCATAATACAAAATTGAAGCTTGAAATCTCAGGAATCCGAAAGTGCATGATGCAAAAAATATAAACGTGTACAAGTTGAGTAATGAGGGGGTAAGGACCCCCTAAGAAAATCACCAATAAATGAAATTGACACTGGTATGCAAAAAAAAAATCTAGACAAACTTCCAATGCTTTGCGTTATAAGCATGTGTTTGGATATGGTACCTATCAGAATTATGTATTAGCACCACTTATTAGGTTCATATAATCATTGTACTAAGTAGGAGGTCAGGGGGGGTAGAATCCACCAAATAGATAAATTACCATCTATCCATGTGCTAAAGCCCTCTGACTTATTTTTCTCCCAGTATTAAAATACTTAACGATATTGTAAAGTGATCTCTGATATTCCATTCATCATTTTCATACATCTGCAGCACAAATTTAACTAAAACAAATAATCTGTTTACCGGGGGAAGGGGTCGAAAAAAAACAGTAATCAAAGTTGGGAGTTTTATTGGAGTGAAACGTCTATACTTTCAGTATTGATAGGATTAAAGTAACTCACGCGATATCATGTTAGATTTGTTAAAATATTTTCCTCCATAGTCATTGAACTTACGTGCATAGCGTACAGACCAGGGGGGGGTGGGGGGGGGCATGTTGGCCACCCCAAGAGAAGATCTTTGACCGGGAAGGAGCTTGCCTAAAAAAGCATGGTCGTGAGACAATCTTGTTAATCATTTTTTGGAGCTATTTTGAGCATTTCGAAAGCACATGGTTTGCCCCTATTTTCTTGCAGGTAATTAACGCCGGAACCCCATCCAAAACTCATTTATACGGCACTTTTGGCCTTGTCTAATGACCCCTCAAAGTTGTCTCCTTGGGGGACCCCTTAGTTTTTCCACGTGAGTGAAAACATCTTAGTGCACTTAAGTGTTAATGGGAAAGAAATGCAAACAAGTTTTTAAAAAAAAAAAAAAAAAAAAAAAAACCAAAAACGAACAAAACAAGCAAAATATGACTTAAACCAGAAGTAAACCTATATGGGGAATTGACTTGGTTACTTTTTTTGCACCACTGAATACCGGGTGTGTCTAAAAAAAGGAACCCCTCGAAGCGCCCTCTATTTAACGAAGAGAAAAGAGTAATCCATACAAATTAATATACACATCGAAAAGTACATTCCATTAGGTTTCCGACACCGAAAAGATCTTTTCCAAAAAGACAACATTGACCGATTTTTTATGGCCGATTGAAGATTGTACCACTTTTTCATTTATCCCACGGATTGTTTTTACTGTCGCATGGTTACTGGTCGAAGCTTGTCTTTAGACAATACACAACCCTTCTCCAAGCAACATTCTTTGTTCCATATTTCTTTTGTTTTTCGACAAAGACCATTTTTTTGTATTAAAACAGTTTAGTTTTCACTTATTAGAAATTCTAAGATCTTGCCTCATTCTTCTTTACTCTGCGCTGCTGCTGCCCCTCCCTCCCCCCCCCACCACCCCCACTTTGCTTTGCTGCCTCTAAGACCATGGAGACGGAGGCAGGCTTGCGCTCTCTTTTCCATTTCAATATTGACTTCTAAATCATTCTTGTCGTCGGATGCTTTCAAAAGCAGTGGTTATTCTATTGCGAAGTTATGGGCAAGTTTTGCTGGTGGTTTCCTGCGTAATGTTTTCTCTAGGGCGAAGTCTAGCGGAGTCCAATCTTGGGAATAACCGCTGCCTTTGCCAAGCATCCGACGGACAATAATGGATTAAGAAGTCGATTATGGAAATGGAAAAGAGAATGCAATCCTGCATCAGTGCTACAAGGGCCAACTGCCCCAAGTAGGGAGAAGGGAAGCGCATTAAGAAGGATGAGGCAACATCTTGGAATTTATAATAATTGAAACTAACCTTTTCAATGTCAGAGCTGATCTTAGTCGCAAAAACAAAAGACAAGCATGAACAAAGGAATGAGCTTGGAGAATGTGTATTGTCTAAGAATACTGAAAGAGTACCAATCCGTGGATAAAATGAAAAGTGGTACAAATTTTCAATCGGCCAGAACTCGGTCAATATCATCTTTTGGAAGTCTTTTCATTTTCCGGAAACCTAATGAAATGAACTTTTCAGATGTGTATTAAGTAGAAACTATTCATTGAACCAAAAGTTGCAATCATTGAAGTTTGGGCCTTTAAACCGCCCCCCCCCCCCCCGCATTAGGCAGGTGTGTTTAAAAATAGTCT
>JAMKCH010037291.1:0-14334 GCA_023653785.1 Ophioderma brevispina | reverse complement strand
CCGCACAGCATTTTAATAGCTTTTGAGCGGGTAGTCATCGCACTTATAAATGTCTGTAAAATTTCGCGGTGTTGGTATTTCCATTTGTTACCGGTGTTAAAGCTGCCTAAAAGATTTTTAAAAATGATATTTTAAATCATTTCATTGAAGTGTACGTTTTATTGAAGCCCTTCCTATAACGTTTTTGTAAGTGATGGGGGCTTCTGGTAAACATTCATTGACCTATGTATGCTTTCTGGATGGCATCTATACCCTTAGGATAGATGCCATGAAAATAGGGACAGGCTAACAATATTCAAGGAAGCGTGGAACATGATTGCACGCTATTTCAAAAGGCCCAAATGACCTCCATGTTATGTTGACTCTATTACAACGATAATATAGCTAACAATTACATTTTCATCATAAATGTGATGTCCAAGAAAGTGTCAGTATTGTATTTTTTGATTTTGCCGACACCGTCGAATCCTCGTTTTTCTTTGTGCTTATAACCAGAGACCATTCTCCCCACCATGCCTGTAGTCGACTTCAGGAAATACAGCAAAGCTGTTGAAGGAACCGTGGTATGGTAAGTAAACTCAATCCATGTAATTATTTCAAATTAGAGTACGCAAGTGTGTCAGAGATTATTGCACGATTTTGTTTGTTTTGTGTGGCTGGTGTTTTTTTGCTGTGTTGTTGGGATTGTTGTTGGTTGTTGTGGGCCGACCAAACTAAGATGGTAGGACAACTTGCATCTGTTGTACCTCTCGCGCGCAGTTCTGCAGCAAACAACTGCTTATATTCTTCGCATATAGTGGAGCGCGGACGCAGAGAACCGCTCCATTCGAGTTGTTTTAGTTTTGGCCCAAGAATGCTTATTTGATGCTCCCCAGAAACAATAAAAACGGTTCCTTTCGGCTTGATGCTCTCTATCTCTAACAGTATTTAACGGGGTGGTACATTTTATGACCCCACTTTTCTGCAACCACTTTTTTTCGCATCGGGCACTTTTCTGCCCCAAATTTATTTTAGTTTTAATTGATTTAAAAGTATAGATAGGTATACCCTATCACTTAATTCTGTTGGATTTCTGAGCAAAAAAAGTCTCGTTGCCAGGAAAATAATCAATTAAAAGCAACAATTATTAAAAACAACATTTCCACCTCGTGACGTTACTTGCGCCAATAAGTTGCCACAGAACTCCTGTGTATCCGCTATGAAAAAAATCCCTAAAATCGGCCACTTAATATGCATGATTGATTCCTCCAAACGCGCTGGATGAATTCATTCATATTTTTACACATACGGCAAGAAGGACTCATTTAAGAAATTTGTTCTGCGAAAACTTTTAGTTCGTAGAAGAAATTTGGAGAAAAATGCATTGTGAAAACTTCAATTTTCCGCGCCATTTCATAAAATCCCTAGGCTGCTGAGAACGTTATTTCTTCAAATTTAGTCTCATTATCATGTATATGCTGGTTCTACCACGTCTATGGACTCCACGAGATCCGAGCTCGAACGTTATATACAACGCGCGCCCACGAGACTACGGCGCTCATTCAACACAACAACGTATACCGGACGTATTGACAGGAAATGGCTCATATCGCACCACATTGTGCTCAAATTTCCTTTCAAGACCCGATTGTATTAGTTGATCGCATTTTTTTTCGTGAATTTAACGTATAAAGACTGTCCCAATAAAAACTATACAATTCAAACTTAAAAATTTACAATTTTTAATTTTTAATGCTTTTATTAATATATTCAGAATGACTTAGTGTTAGACAAGATCCTAAGCTAAATCCTCACTTTTATTCTAATCAATTTGATGGACCCTAAGCGAGATATTGTCAGTTGAACACAGAGGATAAAAATACCAATTGGGCCAGTTTCCTGAAGGTTTTCAAGAAAAAACTAAAGGTATATGGCATTGTAGCATCATTGTGGGATTAAACCCTTTTCAAACAAAAGCAAAAGAAATTGTACAGATCGAGTGATGTTGATCATGCATTGGACTAATCAATATATTTATTTTCAGTGACAAGCACCAGAATATTATTATGTGTGGGTTAAGGAGGGGACGTCACTCTCAGGGGACAATTAATCATGGAATATTCATGGAAATTTAAGGAATTTGACTGCTGAAACTAAAGGTAACAGTCTACAAGCCTGTTGAGGGATTGAACAACTTCTATGTGGAGAGCCAAAATTTACCCCTTCCCCTATTCCCCACGGCCTCCAAGATGACAAGGAGGAATATGATGAAAAGGCAGGGTTCAACAAAGAGCATCAAGGAAAGGATGGTTGGTGTTCAAAGGTCGCAGTTGACTTTCAACAAGGGTGTTTTATGGCTCTACCTTTTGCTGAAATCTGGAGTAAGTCCGAGACAACAAGACTGTTGAATTTAATTCCCAATGCTACAAGTATTTATTACAGTAAGTCGGTAATTGCAACATTATATAATAAGGTATAAATTATGTAATTTGCTCGAAAGGCAGCATCTTTATACCTACTTTTCATTTTAAATTTTCAATAAAGAAGTCTTTGAAGGTGATTTTCAATGGGGGCAAACTTGGTTTGAACCGGAGACCCGAACTGGACCCAACAGGTTTTTCAACTGTCTAAGATAATTAGCCATAACTACTGAACCAGACCCCCCAAATTAAACCAACTAAAAACCTCATGAAAACTGGATCAGTAAAAATCCTTAAAACTCCACTTGAGATGAACTTAATTTTGGCCAAAAAAATGAATCTTTGATTGTATAGTTTTTTTTGGGACAGTCTGTAGGATTCGTTTTTATGGGTGTGGCCTTGTGTAGTAAACCGTTTTCGCAGATATGAGAGAAAAATGACCCTATCATGAGCCTTTAACAACACCATAGGAATCCATACATGTTGTACTGGGCATTTATATAGAGTGCTAATTTTCCGAGGGATGCCAAATAAATCGCGACCTCCCCCCTGGATTCAGGGATGATTGTGAGACTATAGAAATGTTTTTGTATATTCCGAATGAAGGCTGACACATTGTTGACAATATATATCCCGAACATAATAAATGTAAAAGTATATAAAAGTAAAAAAACACTGTGAACATGCTAGATAGTTATACACTGTAAAAAAAATAAAAAATTAAAAAACTGGGTGCAGAAGTGGGTGCCAGAAAAGTGGGCAAAACTGGTGTGCAGAAAAAGTGGGAGCAGAAAATGGGGTCACAAAATGTACTCCCGAATTTAACCGATACGGTCCCGCTGTAATTTGTGCAGGCATGCGTGTCAGAAATTGGTTTTTCTACTTTCCCATAGAAATTAAAATCAATGTAATCAAGATTTCAGTCGGACCCCTCTTTGTCCCTAAAAATCAATATACACATCTTCTTATCATTGTACTACACAGTGACCATTACAAACTCCGTAAAGTGCAACTTTTTGGTGTAGGGTTTTTTGGGCGGTCTTTCTGCTTCTAGCTCAGACTAGATGTGAAATGAAAAGAGCAAGACCAAGACAATAAAAGGATATTTTGAAAACTTTCAAAAAATTATCGTTCTTTGGCACAATACTGATTCAATAACATGCCGAGATGTTACTTTGTGTACAAGGTTACACTGGATATTCATAACAAGTTCCTTAGCTTAAAAGTTATTATTTTAAACATTGAAAAAAAGGTAGCTACCGTTCTTCACACGCTGTTTTGACACGGTAATCAACCTACTGTTCGCGTTATTCACCAGTATTGTTTTTTGACGTCTTAAGCTACACTGGGTAATTTTATTAAATTAAACTTAACCTCTTACCTAGCATTAGCCCCAAATTGGTAGTGTACCTAAAATTTAACTTACTATTATGGTTTCAAATAAAATATCTAAGGCAACAATCTGATCAAATGATTAGAGTACGGTAATCTATTCTCGGACTCTTTGTAAAGGCGTGTAATTACAATAATACAACTTATTGAAACATCATACCTTACGTACATTCCAAGACGGGCTTGCTCTGTGGCCTGACTCTAGGAGATAACGTGGGTGTTAATCAAAGGTGGTTGCAGAAGGTGAGTCAGGCGATTTTAATGTAAAATGGGGCGTAGATTAAAAAAAAAAAGTCTTGATTGACCGTGTCAAGAATTTGTGATATTGCATTTTTTGACCAAAAATGAAATTTTTTTACCTTTTGGCGTTAAAAAATCATACAAATTCATCTTTTACTTTGGGTGGTTGACTAGCGTTAATTTATGTACAAAAGGGTCACTGATTCATAATATAGCAGTATTATTGGCTGTTTGTGAGAGTTTTAGGTGATTTTCATTCCTTTTTTGGCCAAAAATAGCTTATTGATCAAAAAATCATTAAATTACTTTGGGTGCTCTGACGAACGAATCTAATGTAAAAAGGGTACTGATTTTAAAAAATAATCTTAAGACGTACTGAACACAATTTTTGAATGCTGGTTACCATTAAAAAAAATTGTGTAAAATATGAAACAGTTTGAAACAAGTCTTAAAGGTCAGAAGTTTAAATGGTTTCCTTTATCAGTTTTATCTTGTGGAAAGAGATGGTTGAAAAAAACCTAGTTTAATCGACCTTCAAATTTATTGCCAAAAATATTTTGTGGTCACTCAAACCTTCTGCACCAAAAAATTTTGATTAAACCCACTCATCTCCTAGGTAGTTAATCTGAAATAACACTTGATAATCGGTTTTGAACGGCATTTTAAACCGGATTTCCATGGTGGACACAATCCACTTTATGTAATCGTTCAAGCAAACCCCCCCCCCCTCCCTCCCCCTCCCCCCCCCCTGCTCTCGCTTTGTTTCATTTCGTGTAAAACACATAGGGGGTATTGATGGTATGGTCAGGGGAGCTTATCAAACTTAAACATGGGGTGTGGGGGTGGGGGGTCGTGGGAGCACAGCCTGATTCTCATTCACACGGGTTTCAATTACGTACATATCTATTCAACAGAGCATAGAACATGATAGTCGTGAGAAAGGGTTTTGTAAGTATCAACCTATGCATGTAAAACAGATTATGACTTATTCACAGTAGACATAACAGATTTATTCAAAGTTCTTTTGGCTACATATCACCAGTAGTGTCAACAAATGGTTCACCATTTGTACCCACACTAACATTATCCGTTGCAAACAAATTTAGTAGTTTAACTTTCGTTTCGTTTAGGGAAATTGTCGTCAGTGGGGACTGTAGTGCCACAGGATCTCATGTGACGTAGTGTGACAAATCTGAAAACTGTGAATGTTGGTACACAATACTTTGGTACCACAAGGCAGTGATAATCCATAAAATTGGATGGAAGCACTTGCCACGCCCTTTCATGACCCCCCAGCTAAGATTTCAAGGTTACACAGGGGTAAAAAAAAATTAAAATGTTCAGATTGATGATCATGATGTTTGTCTGCTTACAAGGATTCCAAAAAAGTTTTGAAGAGAGGGAAAACATTTGGCTCTGCCACATAAGTCGTTGCTTTTCAAACAACACTTTTAATCAAACAACACTCCTTTTTGCAAAATTATGTTGTCAGGAAAAAGTGGCACTTTACCGTATTCAAAGGTCTAAAGGAGAATTGGGACAGGTTACAAGATCGATTTCATTTCCATATTCATTGCGATCTGCGGTAAATAAGGCTTAAGACATTGGCGCTATGGGCAAACAAATTAAACAAGGACAACTATACAGTAAAACCAAGAATGAGGCCGTACGTAAGCTTTAAAAAATTACTATTTTTCTTGGCATCTCTTTGTTATTAAAGAAAAGAGGTTAATGTTTGAAATGCCTGTTTCAAATAAAAAATAAGCTTAATTGTTTTGGCATTCAGGTGATTGAGACTCAATAGTCAAGTTTCCTCCATATGACAATGAGTGTTTACACATGCGTTTACCAAGTGCTGAGGTTTTGTTGATGAAGGTGGTTCCATGCTCAGGCTGGATATTCACCGCGTTGAGCCAGTCTCCTTTATGTGTTGATCTGCTTCACATTTTGAGTGTGTTGCTTACTCAATCTCACCTCATGTTTGTCTGCATATTTGTCTTGTTTTTTCATTGTTTGCCTATGCGTCTGTTTTAAGCTGATTTATTCAGACCGTAATGGATATAAAGGAAAGGAAAACGAAAAACCCGTTGTTCCTGTAAATTGTACTTCTGACTTTGAACTTGATACGGTAAAGTGCCACTTGTTCTGACAGCATCATTTTGGAAAAATGGAAGTGTGTGTGGTGGAGTATGTAGACAAAGCCGGATCTAACGTCAACGTGTCACTTTAGAGTAAGCAAGGCACTAAGGGAGCGGTTCGTATTTACGCCGGGGGTGGTTGATTTCAAATTTTTTTCGTTCCCCCGTTTCGCATTCCTTTCAAAAAATACTTATAGGTTGCTCCATTTAAAGGTTCATATTCCCGCTCTCTCTCCTTGATTTCAATCCTCCCTTACAATTTTGCGTATTCCCTTTCAAAATGTTCACCCCGATGGCGTAAATTAATGACCCCTCTCTAAGACATTGGCTGCAAATAAGCTGGCAAAATGGGAGGAAAAAATATCAACATCACTTCACAGAAAAATCAGAGATCACGAATTGCAATTTGTCGACACGAAATAACAGTTGAACATACCGAGGCAACTTTAAGGTTAAATGAGCAAACATATGAGTACAGATTATATGTCGTCATCTATAAGCCAATGTAGGTCGTCAGGTGTAACCATTACTATTTGGTCGTATTCTCTATTAGACATATCATTACTTACGTTTGACTTTCAGAATGCCGAAAGGGCCATCGATAACAATGTTTGGAGGGGTAAGTAATGTCTTATTATTACGAGGTTTTAATTAAAACTCAATGCCAGTAAAACGACATATAACAGATAGACTCAGTAATAATTGGATGCATGTACTTACCGTGTTGGTGATATGATTATCAACTTGAAAGTATTGTAGTTGTGTGTAGTCTACATTGTAGTATCTGAGCAAAATCAAGGAAGGCTAATAGGAAATGACAGGCTTCGAGCTTTTATGCAGAATTCGGAACAATGCATGAGCCAAGGCTTGGACCGGTAAACCATTGTACTACTTGCACTACTTTCACAGCAAAACACAAGAGAAGTGGTTCGGTTCAAATATCCTTGTAAACTAAAATTGTCAGACATAGACAACTCAGGCCACTTTCAGATTAAAACATATCGATTCAAAAGTCTTTGTCCTCATAACTCTTAGTCTTTGGAAATTCTATGCTAAACGACAGGTAGTCTGAGCACGTTATTAGTTTAGGTTCCAAAAACCTCAATCCGTGACCATCATCTCTGGCCTAGTGAAGGTTCGAGATTATTGATTTGGCTTCTATGGACCTTTTAAAAAGTCTAGCCCCATTGTCCCTCGCAAAAATCCCGTGTCATATAATGCAGTGTCCGTGTATTGGGTGTCCTACCACCTAGCTGTCTATGGGTGCGGTCATTGAGTGCTGTATGCACATTTGTTTCAACACTGTGCCAAATGACCTCGTCTACAAGGTCACGGTTTATTCCGTACAAAGTCTGCTATGGTAGCTTAGGACACGTTCATGGGGGACACTCGGTTTCTTTACCAACAGTTTTTTTGCCTAGACGAGTAATATGTCCGGCCGTAAGTACCATAGTCCGGGAACAACAATGGTGAACAATAGCGGCAATCGCATTCAGTTTGACTCTTCACGTAACATGAGTTTCACGCTTGATTCCGTGATTCGTCTATGGAGGCCCCGGACTGTGGGTCTTCCGCCGCGGACTATATCTGCTTTCACCACGGCAATTTTTCGCTAAGAGGCCAAAATATAAAATGGCCGCAGAGCACTTATAATCATGCCACAGACACTTTTTCGGGTACGGCGAGCGAAATGATCCGATGTCTGACATTAATTGAATTACGATGTCATTTTGACCCCAAAATCCAAGGAGGCCGCCGGCCGGCTCTAGCTGAAAAAGCTGCAGGTTTTTGACCAGCGAGAATCGTGTTAGGTCAAATTAGACCAAGGCCAAAACCACAGAATAAAATTAAGTTAAAACTACTGAATAACTAGACAAAAAACTGTCAAATAATCGTGAAATTTAATAACAAAATATTTATTTTTTTATCGTGGGTTTAATATCAATCAAGTTAAAACATTTTTTGGTATCAATATTAAACAATTTATCTATAATAAAGGTACGGTAATTAATCATCTATAAACTGGGGCCACCTGGTGTGTTTGCCGCGACCGTGGCTGACAGCAATACTACAACGACCGATGCAGTCTGCAGTGATAAAAGTGCCTGGCGAATATCAAGCGTTTAAAACTTACAGAAGGTTTCATGTCACTTATATACAAATAGATCAGCATTAAGCACTTCTCCCTGATGAACATGCAGTAGTGCGACATCTACATGTTCAGTGATGCACATTTCTGTCAAGGTCACGTGTTTTCAAGCAAAGTCCGGAACTTTCAAACTCTTTCTATTTGTCTAACACACACCAGGATAGCACACAGATCAGGTTGAAAATATTTTATGAGCTAATTAATAACTTGAACTCAACGTAGCTGCAGATGCAAAATTGAAATAAATTATTGCAAAAAGTTGTAACAATTAAAAATCGTTTACAAAGACACATTTTTGGTCGGATTGGTCGACCAAAAACGATTTTCGATCCTGACATTGCTTGGACATTACAAAATCATTCTAACCCCAAAATCCAAGAAAACAATTTGAGACTGAGGCACCTAAAAATGGTGTAACAAAGACACTGTTATTTCAGATAAGGCGCCCCAAGTATTCATGAAACGAATTAGTTGCACAGTTTACGTAGTTTTCGCACAGACCCCCATCAAGATGGCCCCCATGCGGTCGAGCAAAAACGTAACATGAGAGCAATTGCCGATCAGAAGCAACCCCTTAAAGGTCATCGATGATTACCTGTGTTTTCCTCACAGTGTTCTATATAATTTTACAAAGCCTATAACAGAGTAGCGTGACCCATTTGGTTTTTGGTATCAAGATATTTTTATTTTTTCACAGCCATTATTTGTATTTTTCAATGTATTTATTTCCTTTTACATTATATGCGGTTTTGCATTGGACCTCTGGATTTACAAATGAGGTTTTTCCCGCCCAGCGTCGAACTCCATGTTCCCCATACAAACTAAAATTCGTGACTTTGCGCACTATACGTCACTGTGTAATACAACTGCGAGAAATGTTTAGCACTGGGGCCATTCCCGAGGTCCACTTTGTGGATTTACATTTGGGACCTTGGGGTTTAGCGGTTTTCGCGCCCAGCGCTCGAAATGCATGTTCCACACTACTTAATAATTGTAGACTTTTGACATGTTTCTGTCATACTTTTGTATAACAACAACAAAAATTGTTCTGTTGCCAATTTTTGTGATCAAACCATTATTCATTTAAATTTTCCTGCTACATATAGGCAAAGCGGAAATTTCTTTTGGTAAAGATATGGTAATTATATTACCTCAAGATGAGATCCTTGTCATCTGATTGGTTAATAAAAGTCACATGACAGGTTTATAGTTTCATATTTTCTGTTTATTGTACCTTTTCTGCCGGGTATAGTAACTTTCGGCCCGGTATAATAACTTTTTGGGCAACCGGTATATTAAGTTTTTTGACCGTGCATATTTTAGAGCGTCCGGTCGTTTTAATGTCCGTCGGACGCTATAGTTTAAATCCGTGAGTCGGCGGAATACTAAAGTTCTATGTTTCAAATTGTCCTAGGACTCCTGGTTCTAAAATTGAGCGTCCCATAGAACTCTTGGTCATGATCTTTTTTTGTCCGTCGGACAACTTCACGTTTTAAGTTTTAGAGTCCGTCGGACACTGAGGTTTAAGATAAATCTGATGGACTCCGACGATACACGTTATTGTTTCATTGTCCTAGGATCCCTGTTTTTAAAATGAGCATCCCATAGGAATTGTGTGATAAGTTGTTGTGTCTGTCTCTACACTAAGATTTAAGTCTAGAGTCCCGACGGAACACTAATTTCCAACCTGTGCCTTGTCCTAGGACTCCTGGTTCTAAAAGGAGCGTCCCATAGGACTTATGTGTTATAATTTGGTGTTTGGTCGTCGGACGTTAAGACGGGGGCCGAGAATCCTTTCATTGTCCTGGGACTCCTGGTTTTAAAATGAGAGTCCCTAGACTTGTGGCACTGTTTTAAAAATGTCTTAAAATAACGGCGTTTTGACTGTTAGCCCGGACTCCACTTGCAAATACCTGTAAAAAGGGCTCGAAACGTGCAAATTACTGTAAAAAACGGTGATTTTAAAACTTTGTATTCCGTCCCAGCTGCCAGTCAAAACACTGTTATCTTAATGAACATTTTTAACATGTGTGGATCAGTTGGTTTTTTTGTACGTCGGACCCTAGTTTAGTCTAAAGCTACGATTCCGACGGACATAATTTCAACGTTTCATTGTCCGTGGGGAAAAAAACTCCGGATTTATAAAAAAAAATGGAGCATTCCCATAGGACTTCGTCCCTTACACGCTTTTTCCGTCGGACACTAAGGTTAAGTGTAAATATGGGTGAAATTTATATAAGCAGTAACATTGCTTATTTCCGGTCTTCTTGATGAAGTTCTCAGCACTGCCATCCTCAAGTCTGTGCTTCCAGTATCCCAGGCAACGCGATGCCTAACAAGATCAGTATCAGGTCCTATAACCAGCATGATTACAGGGGCAAAACACTTCTAAAGTCCTCATCATCTGCCTAAACCCTTGACCTCAATTTCCATACTTGATTCAAGTCTATCGATGCATATTTGTATTACCACAAATCTAGGAGATTCCTGAGCCCCACCCTCCTGACATTTTAGGTAATTTAAACAATTCTAAACAATACATTAAATTAACATAATTAACAAATAGTTCTATACTGTAACCGTGCCTTTTACAATGAAATACTGTAAATAAGGTACAGCATTTGACTGTAATTTTGGAAATAAGCAAAATACTGCAGATTTATGTTCAATTTTCCAGGCTTATGTTGACTAAATTTAAAGGTGGAACAATGGAATTCTAATGCCGAGTATCAACATATTATACACTATTATGAATTTTCAATTATATGATTAAGTACTTACAGGACAAAAATACTGCAAATTTTACAGGAAAATCGTGGCATCCATTCTGCAAACACAACCCGGTAAAATACAGCTTTTACAGGATTGCATTCAAATTCATTGTATATTTTACAGTTTGATGTAATGTATATTGCAATAAACTTTAGATTTTAGAGTACATGCACCGTAAAAAAATTGTCGATATGTCTACTAAGTCAGTGATTTTTTTTCTCCATGCATTCGATTTTCCTTATTTCCTATTTTGGAGCTTGTTCATCCTAACTGGTTGTATACCCATACCCTCTCAGATTTGAATTCCATAATGGGGGAATGGTAGTTTATTGTGTCGCCTGCCGTAAGGCAGGAAGACACATAGGATCACTTTGTCCACTGTTGTTGTCGTCTCTTGATGTTGACTGTTGATGATATTGTCTGTTAATGATGTTGTCTGTTGGTGATGTTGTCTGTTGTCAAAAAGGGTTGCCTGTATGTAATATCCGCATACTTCGATGGATTTCAACCAAAATTGAGTCATAGGTGCAACATGTGATCCCTCATTTGGAGATGAGGTCAAAGTTCACATACTAAGGTTAAAGGTCATGTGCGGTCAAGTTGTAAGATATGTTGAAATTGTAGAATTGACCTTAATTGAAAAGTTGAAGTTCAATTGGAACCAAACTTGGTTTTTAGATATATATTACATGGAACCAATCATTTGTTTTGAGGTTACGTCACACGTCAAGGTGAAAAGTCATATGAGGCCTATCATTTACATACCGCGCAGCAGCCGATACTACGTCCGAGACACCGCTGTATTTTTTTACTTTGTACTTTTCCACCATCGTAGCTGTTTCGTTTAAACATGTATTCGTAATGTAATTACTTTGTATAGGATTTAATTGCAAGGCCTGAAATAAGCAGGGGCAAGAGGCAAATTTACCTAACAACCCCTGCTAAAGGCAACTGCCCATGTTCTGAAACAAAACTGTGTTAGCTTTATATAACCACGGGGCAATAAAAATGTTAAAAAAACACCAAAAACCAAAAATTCTCCTGGATCTGAAATCTTATTTCAAGCCCTGTTGAATTGTCTATTTTGTAACTCAATCACCATATAGCCTCTGTCCGAGATAATCTGAACTCATAATCCTTACTTTGAGGGTGGAAGCCTTCCTGGAGGGTGACTATTGTCTGTGTCGCAGGATTCTCGCCTACCCCCTGAATGACTATTGTCCTTTGTAACTAAATGTGCATCCATGTTTTATTTTTGTTGAGTATTTTGTCTTTGTTGTATACTTCATTTTTCATTTGGTTGTTTTTTTTCGTTGTACATTACAATTTAATCCATGTATTTGTATTTGTCGTTTGATAATGATAAAATTGCTCCTATTTTTTATGTAAAGCGCCTAGATTCATCTGCATTATTATTATTATTGATTGATTGATTCGTCGGACTTCCATATTTAAACCTTGGTGTCCGACGAACTCTTAGTTTTAAATCTTGGTGTCCAACGGACTCGCACCCTTAAACCTTAGTGTCCGACGGACAAAAGCAGTTTACAAGACAAAGTCCTATGGGACGCTCCATTTTAAAACCAGGAGTCCCAGGACAATGACATATATTACTCGGCATCCGTCGGACTCTCAGATTGAAACTTAAATGTCCGGCGGACAAAACACAAATTAGGGTAGACGTTTCATATAGAAGTCCCATTGATGCAGATGAGGTATTGCCATTCATTCCGTCAAGCGCTACTGCACAACGTCATACAGCGCATGACGGAATCAATTGTAATGCCTCATTTGCATCAATGGGACTTCTATATGAAACGTCTACCCAAATTATTACACACAGTCCTATGGGAAGATCCATTTTAAAACCAGGAGTTCTAGGAACAATGAAACGTTTGAATTTTAGTGTCTAGTCGGACTCCTCTCAGATTTAAACCTCAGTGTTCGACGGACAAACACAACTTATCACACAAGAATGCATAAATTGCTTGTTTATTGATTTTAACCCCATTATCATTGTTGCAAAAATGTACTTTTGAGAAACTTCTTTGAGCTACTACTAACTTTGTAACTTTGGTTGACAGTAAGTCTATAACGAAGCATGGTGTACTTTTGCAAAAATTATATAAAACAGTTGCATTTTCTCCCCAGTTAGTGACTTTTGGCCCATGTATGGTGAACGCTTGACTCAGATTTGTTCTGTCTCAGCAATCTGTCATTTGACCGAAGTGGTGGTCATAGTGTATTCTACGTAAATGACGCTCTAATGACCTCTGACTTTGTTAGGTCCCTCTGAAACTCTGCAAAGTCAGTTCTTCATCCTTACCTTCGTCCTCAATATCAGCCCCCATATGTCAAAGCATACGCAGCGTAGAGTTCGTGCAGACAGCGATCTCATGTTTAGTATATAGCATATTACACGTAATATTAGCGTGTTTGACTTTTGAGACAGTATTTTGAAAAAAAAGTGTCCCTATTGCATGAAAAGCGACATTGGGATAACACATAAGTGGGTTTTTTCTTCATATGATGTTAAAGTGAATGAAAATTAAAATGTAAACTGGCCAAAAAATCACATTGGTTCAAATTATATAAAAACATCAGGAACAACGATCCATTTTACAGACGCCCTAATTGAAAGTTATTTTTCCTCCAGATCATGTGTTGATGGCCGCTTTCACTTTTTTTGTTTGTTGCCAATGGTGGGGGGCAGCCTTACGATATTGGTTTATATCTTCGCAATAATTTTAAATATTTCAATGTGCCGGCTATTATGGAAATATTCCATGTGTTATAGGCTGTTTTGAGGATTTTGATGCCATTTTTTGCAAAACCAAGTCTCAAGCCATGAAAAACACAATTTTTTTGAGAATTCCTCACCAAGTTTAAATCTATTCCTTATGATGTCAATAAAGCCTTGAAAATAAAAACTACAAAATTTTTTATTTTTTTCACCTTTTTTCTGTTTTAAATTTTTTGACAAAATTTTAAATCTTTGTGGCTAATTTGGATGAATTTCTGAAATTGTTGCCCCGAGTAAACACCCTCTTAATTCGGCTGCACATAGTTGAGGAGTGGAATATCCACTAACCCATTCTTCATTTTGCATAACATACATAGCTTCTGCTGCTTCCTCTATCTGAAAGTATCCCATTTGAGGTCTTGCAGAAGCCCAGTCACTGTCCGCAGGTTCTCGTTTGTAATTTCCCATGCAAATTTTGCTGCCCTGTCGTTTGAACCCGTT
>JAMKCH010037290.1:0-13324 GCA_023653785.1 Ophioderma brevispina | reverse complement strand
GCTTAAAATGCATTCAAATCACGAAATCTATCTGGACACGCCCTTGCTTTCTTCCCTTTCTCACTTTCCATAAACTGTTTCTTCCCTTTTCTTACCATAGTCTTTTTATTGGATTTCTCATTATACATCACACCACAGATCATATTACAGATTAGAAATTACAAAGAGGAAAAACAATGCTCATAAGTTAATCAGTGCGCACATTTTTGCGTGCCTGTTTTTTGTTCGCGTGTCAGCGGATAAGCGTTTTGCCATGCTTGACACCTGTGGCTGTTACCCCACCTTCCATATCGGTATTTTAAGACTACTAAAAATGCCGTAATTTTTTCGGAAAAACAACAAAATGTAATTCGGTCGGGTTACCCTACTTTTTTTCTTTCATGTACTCGATGATCTTTTTTTAGTGCGCAACTTTTATAGTAAATTTTGGACAAAAGTTATCGACACCGATTTTTTTATATTCAAAAATGTCCATGAAAAATGAATTTTCCATAGACGTGTGTACAAATTGTTTTGGAAAATAGGTGTTTTTAATAGGAATTTTTTTCTCAAAAACGAAGTTCGGTGACCCATATTTTTATTTCTGATATTTGAACGTCCATCGATGAAAGTTCATTCATGTACGAATCTTAACAAATCTATCGAACGGGTCTATCGTGACCCCTCACCTTAACTTTAAAATTAAGCGTGAAGATATTATCACGTATGATGTTGAAGGTATGAAACCTAATAAAATAACGTACACGCAATGCCCCTCTAAATAGCTCGGGGAACAACCGACCAAGACGCCATTTTATTCGTGTTCTGTGTGAATCACTGCATTGGATGATTCAGCACCCCGTAACATGAATATGTAAGTACTGTGTAAAACTCTGCCAATAATATGACACACAGACGTGCCTGGCAAATTTGAGCTGTTTAAGTTCTGTTATGACCCTCATTGCATGTGTAGCTCAACTGTAAACAATCAGTTTTACGGCATCAGCTTGCCTTGATAAAGGCTACTAGGTTTCTTGCCTCTGCTTTCATTCACTTCCGGACTTTTACTGCCTACAGATAATAAACCAGGTAGTAGATACAAATTCGCAATTCTGGCCCTCATGTTTCAACAAGACTAAACGCATCTTAAATATTCGGATCCTTATATAGGCCTATTTTGGCTGCTAATGTCGGTCGAGTCACTCACCTTTCACCAATGCGGCCCTGGTTCGGTTTCCCGATCGAGCCAGTGTCGTTTGTTGAATTTTGGTTGCCGTTCCATACTCGTCCTCGCAGTTTTCTCCCGAGCACATTCGGTTTCCTACTGCATCTAAAATCGGACTTCTTCAATAAATCTTTCCCCGCTGCTCTGAAGGCGTCCCTTGAATTTAATGATATGCAATATTGGGTTTTTGCCTGGAAAATGCCGAATGTTTTAAATAAATAAAAAAGGACTAATTCAGGTTAGGTTCAAACTGGTGCATTCAAATATTACAGCTACAATTCACTTTCAAAACTGTAAACCTTTGGTGTATCAGAATTGGTATTTAGCTCACATATATTAGTTTAAGGTAACAATCTCCTTAAAGGTAAATAGTCGGTGATTACATTCTTATAGTTTCGTAAGTGGCGGCGTTGTCTACTGGACACCGAGGCCTATCATCCCTTGGATCTGGACCATCGTCGAGTTTTGTCAGGCATTATTACACCTCATGAAATCATGAAACATAATCATGCTATTTCATTGGATGAACTTGATTACGCAATCTATTTCCATAGGGAAAATAGATTGAAACTGTTCACTACAACCTCGTTCCCCAGAGTCACAGTGAGGTGTAATAGAAAAAAAATACTACATGGTTTATATCGGGATATAGGGCACACATTTTCCTTGGGGACTGGCTACAGGCTATCACCCTCACCCTTCGGTTCGGGGTGATAGGCCCAGTAGCCAGTACCTCGGGAAAAAGTGTGCCCTATTCCCGCATTATAAAAACATGAGTATTTGTTCTAACTATGAAGCTGCGGACTCCGTGCTAATACTAAGACAAAGATGAACAGTGAGATATGCTGGGCAGCACTCGCACAAGATAGTGATCTTCAAGCGGCATACACATTGGAAAGTGTAGAAAAGATTTTGAGCACCTGCAAGTGGAGTATACCGCAGATCAGAGCATAACATCAGAATACAAGGGCCTCGTGCATGGAAGCAAATAAAGAACTGCCTTCCCAGCTAATGCAATAAAGAAGATAGAAACTCCTTGCAAGTGAAGATAGAAGATGATGCTGCAACGAATCAACCTCCAAGGGCATGTGAAACGGGAAACAAATCACAAAAACACTCCAGAAACTAAAGATGCACCTGAAAAAAGCCAAAGAAAGAAATTGACATGCTTATTTACAGCTAACCAAGACTTCCTTGATAGACAAAATCCAGGCCAATCGAGGTAGAAAGAAGGTGAATATTACATTTCCCTGGAAGACCATAAACAAACGGGAAGGAAAGTGAATGAATGACAAGTGAAAGCAAACACAACAAGAAAGACTCGACAAAACCAAGTGGCGTAAGCAAGGGGGGGGCACCCCCCCCCCCCCCGACACCAAAAATGGGAATGGGAGGCAAAAAATGGGAAGAAAAAAAAGGGAAGAAGAGAAGGAGAAGAGAAGAAGGGGGAAAAAAGAGAACGAAAAATAGGGAAAGAGAAGAAGGGGAAAGAGAAAGAAAAAGAGGGAAGAGAAGAAGAAGGGAAAAGAGGGAAGAAGAGAAAAAGAAAGAGGGAAGAAGGTAAAGTGAAGGGAGAACGATGGTTCCCCCCCCCCACACTCTTCAGAATTTGGAACCGCTGGGAAAAATTATGGGTCTACACGGCGAGCGCAGCGAGCCGGAAAAATTGGCGGATGAAAAAACAGGAAACTTCTTGAGTCTTACCCCCCCCCCCCCACCAGGCTCAGGTCTGGTTGCGCCCCTGTGACAACTGGTATACCACATTCAAAAATCTCCTGGGTAACCCTCTCACAGTATCCAAGGGAAATGAGCTATACAACAAAGTGTATGTGAAACTACCAATCCGTATAGAATTAATTGATATGGATGAACTCAGGCTGCAATCAAACCAAATTAAAAATGGCAACCTGTGAGAGGATGGAATACCTGCTGAAGTGTCAAAATGCTCCGGATCCCAAGACAATATTCTCCACTTCTGTAATGAAAGTTTCGATGGCAACTGTCGTCCAGAACAGTGTGGAACAAGACCAACATATTCCCATTCCTAAAAGGGTGGCCGGTTGACCTAAGGCAATTCCCGAAAAATACAGATGGCATCAGTCTAAACACCTCATAGTCAGCAAGAAATATAATAATACTAATAATAACGGAGAATTTATATGGCGACTCTACAAAGCACACAGCGCCTGACAATTATTAGTACGCCGCTTCAAGAAATCGTCACGATCATTTCGCTTCATTTAGGTGCGCTGCTCGAAGACATGCTTTACAAGTGCGCACAATTAGACATACAGACATACAATAGAATGATGTTAAAATCGTATTCGTGATCACATCGACCCATTTTGAGATATAATCAAAAAACGGTTTTCGCAAGGAAGAGGAACAGTAGGGACAATTTTGGCCATTCGTCGCATGTTGGAGGAATTCAAGCCACGTAAATCATTCATGCCCGGTACTAACTTTGTTGACTTTCGCAAAGCCTTTGCGTGATAGCATACACAGGGGGAAAGATGTGCAAAATCTTGACTGCCTATGGAATTCCCGAAGATAGTTGCAGTGTAGGCCTTATGTATCGCAGCACCTTGCCTTAAGTTTGCTCACCTGAGGCGACACAGAAGAATTTGAAATAAGGGCAGGTATTCTTCAAGGAGATACACTCGCTCTTTCATCTTCCTGTAGTTCTAGACAAACTGCCTCCGTCAAAGCTAGCTAGTCCTCTGGACCAAGACCAGGGAACTGGATTTACCATCAAATCAAGGCAATCCAGGAGAATGAAAAGCAGACCATCACAGATCGTGACTTTTGCTGATACTGGCTCTCTTCAGAATACTACCGACCAGACAAGAACTCTACTTGCACTGTGACTGAGGCAGAGAAGGTTGGACTTAACATCAATGCCAAGAAAACAAATTACAGTCCTTCAAACCCAAAAGACAATTCATACCACTCAAAACCACGAATGATAGCATACTACAGCCGTCATGACTTCAAATATCTGGGTGCATGTATAGCAACTTCTAAGCAAGACATCCATGTACGAAAGGGACAAACATGGCAACTGTCAACAAGGCTATGTATAGGATCTGGAGTCGGGAACACCCGTGGGAAACCAAAATCCAAAGTTTTCTGGATCTGGTGGAGCCAGTCTCTATATGGTTCCGAGGATTGGGACCCCCTTACCCCAACAGCTTGAACGAAAACTATGATGGTATTTACACTAGACTTTTAAGGGAAGCCCTTAATTTAAGTTGGAAAAAGAAGATCCCCAACCAACAGCGATATGGTGATCTCCCAAAGATATCGTTTTGTTTTTTGACACACAAAAATCATGAGAAAGAAGACCTAAGGGTGCGGGTCATTCTACAGTCACCAAGAAAGAAAGTGTAGCAAGTTCATTCTTTCAATCTAAAAACATGGTATTGGTATTACTGGCTCAAGGAAGATAAAACGTATCTGCACACCCTTCTAGAGGACACTGGGGTTGAATGAGTGTGTCTGAGCTGGCACACTATGGGAAGACAAAAAAAAGTGACTGGAAATCCCGGTGCCAGGCTATTATAAAACAGTTGTAACTTCCTTCATGATGATGATGGTCGACTGAGGTCGAGATGATGATGTGATGATGATGATGGTAGACTGAGGTCGAGATGATGATGATGATGGTCGACTGTGGTCGAGCTGATGATGGATGATATGGTCGACTGAGGTCGAGATGATTTTGATATGGTTGACTGAGGGGCGACTGATGAGGTTGATGATGATGGTCGACTGTGGTCGAAATGATGTGATGGTCGATGAGTTCGGAGATGATGATGATGATGATGGTCGACTAAGGTCGAGATGAGATGATATCGATGTGATGGTTCGACTCGAGGTCGAGATGGTGATGATGATGTGATACATCGTCGGCTGAGGTCGAGAGATGATGATGATTGTCGACGGAGGTTCGAGATGATGATGATGATGTGATGGTCGACATGAGGTCGAGATGATGTGATGGATGCTGAGGTCGACTGAGTCGAGATGATGATTGATGATTGAGGTGGTCCCCCCCCCCAACAGAAGATCCCCAACCAACAACTATATGTGATGCCCAAAGATATTCCACAAAAACAGAGAGAATAAGGGTCTGCGGGTCTTTCTACAGGTCACCAAGAAGAAGTTGCTAGCAAGTTCATTCTTTGAGATCCAAAACAATGGTATTACTGGACTCAAGGAATAAAACGTATCTGCCACCCCTTCTAGAGGACACTGGGGTTGAATGTGTGTCTGAGATGGCAGCCTATGGAAGACAAAAATGACTGGAAATCCGGTGCAAGCTAGTATCAAACCAGGTGTAAATTCCTGTCATGATGATGATGGCGACTGAGGTACGAGATGATGATATGATGATGGATGATGATCGACTGAGGTCGAGATGTGATGATATGGTAGACTGAGTGAAGATGATGATGATGGTCGAATGAGGTCGAGATGTGATGATTGATGTCGACTGAGGTCGAGATAGATGATGGTCGAGATGATGATGATGATGGTCGACGAGGTCCAGATTGAACAAGCGGTCGATGGAGGCGGAACGTCTGAGATGGTCGACTGAGGTCGAGATGATGATGATGATGGTTCGAAGGAGGTCGAGATGATGATGATGGTCGACGAGGTCGAGTGATGATGATGATGTCGACGGAGGTCGATATGATGATGATGATGGTCGACTGAGGTCGAAATTATGATGATGATTAAAAAAAGCAAAAAACTAAAAAATTAAAAATATGATGATGATGATGGTCGACTGAGTCGGAAGATGATGAGGATGATGATGGTCGACTGAGGGGCGAGATGATGATGATGGTCGAGATGATGATGTGATGGTCGACTGAGGTCAGATGATGATGATGGTTCGGACTGAGGTAGAGATGATGATGATTGATGGTTGATGAGGTTCGAGATGATGATGATGGTCAGATTGAGGTTCCGACGCATACATCTGATGATGTATGATGGTTCGCTGAGGTCGATATGAGTGATGAAGGGTCGACGGGAGGTAGCGAGATGATGATGATGACGACTGAGGTCGAGATGCTGATGATGATGATGATGAGGATGCTTCGACTGAGGTCGAGATGATGATGATGGATGATCGATGAGGTCGAGATGTGATGATGCTGATGATGATGGTTCGATGAGGTCGAGATGATGATTGATGAATGTCGACTGAGTCGAGATGATGATGATGATGGTTCAACTGGGTCGTGATGATGATGATGCGATGATGACTGATGGCTCGATGATGATGATATGATGGGTGGACTGAGGTGAGATGATGATGATGAGGATGGTTTTCGACTGAGGTCGAGATGTGATGAGTAGGATGAGGTCGAGCACGATGTGATGATGATGATGATGATGCTGATGATGAGATGATGATGTGGTAGGAATGAGGTCGAGATGATTGATGATGATGATGATGTGATGATGGTGACGATGAAGGTCGAGATGATTATGCTGATGATGATGATGATGATGATGGTGGTGAAGGTCGAGATGATGATGATGATGATGGTGGACTGAGGTCGAGAGGATTGATGATGATGGTCGAAGGAGGTCGAGGATGATGATGATGATGATGGTTCGACTGAGGTCGAGGATGGTGGATGATGAGGATGGTCGAATGACGGTCGAGATGATTGAGTGATGATGGTGAATGAGGTTCGAGATGCTGATGATGATGATGATGAGATGATGTTAGACTGAGGTCCGAGATATGATGATGATGTTGATGATGATGATCGACTGAGTCGACGATGATGATTGATGATGATGTGATGGTCGACTGAGTGAGATGCTGATGATGATGATGGTTTCGCTGAGGTTGATGATGAGGATGATGGTTGTGATGATGATGGATCGGAACTGAGGTCGAGATGATGATTGATGGTCGACTGAGGTGATGATGATGTGTTATGCTGATGTTGATGGGGATGATGATGATGATGATGGTGATGAGGTGATGGGATGATGAGGCTGATGGTTCGACTGAGGTGATGATGATGATAATGATCGATGATGATGATGATGATGATGGATTGATGATGATGATATGATGATGATGTGAAAGGTATCTACATTAGTGGTTCTGATTAGTGGTGATTGGTGGTGATTAGACCTCTAGTTCATCATTAAGTCATTCAACTCGTTTCAATTCAATGAACATTTCGTATACCTCGCAGCCCACAATAAGCTCATGTGTTAACCCAACTGTTCTGATCTGGACACCCTAAGAATAACCGCATAGTTCCAAGGGAAAAGATTAAAATCCTATTTGTAGGGGGATCGGTAAATTCGAGGCACACCAAGTGCATAATCCCAATATCTGGCCGTGCCAAAAAGTGAGGGCGCTCCTCTCACAAAAACCCGGAAATTTCAGTTTTAATCACTTCGCCAATTGAACAGTTAATTCTTACACTTTTGGACATGGTATACAAATGAGACTAAAGCAAGGTCAGACCCATTCATCATTATTTGATCCCTTAATAGGTCATCACAAACGTTACAAATTAATACTTAAACATAGATTCACAGTGGCTTTTCAAGTGTTACATCTCTGGCAAATGGGCAAACACATCATCCAGGCAAAGTAGCACCTTTGCTTAATTTAATGGATAACAAACCTATCCAACTTAAAGGGACATAATGGCATGAAAAAAATAACATAATGAAAAGGCCCCTTAATGAAATCACTTCCACGAGTTTTTGAAAACCAATTTGGATGTGTACATCTGTAAAAAACAGTAAAAACAGGAAGAGTTCCAGGGGATTGGTGGCAGTTTGTGGCAATTTTGGAACAGAAAAGCAGGTGTTCACACCCCTGACACAACATTACAAGTATCTAGATGTTTTTCACACAATTAAAAGCATTCAGACCCGGGATTCAGTCATTGTACTTAGGCTTGTTTTAGTAAGATAATGATATGGCAAGTGAAAGGTGGATTAGCGGGATTAGCACATATACCACATAGCATGTCTGTGATGTATGCGGACAATATGTTTTCGCGTGGTAAATGCTGGCAGTAAGTTCATCATCCGTGTTCCAGAAATTGCCACAAAATGCCACCTCCTCCCTGGGAAACTCTTCCTTGTTTACAGAATGTAAACATCCAAATTGTGTTCAAACTCGTGAAGTGATTTCAGTAAGGGTCCTTTTCATTATGGCATTTTTTTTGGCATGCATTATGGCCATTTAAGAAAAATACTCATACAGTTCCTCAATTTTGATAATCAATAGTCTCAATGATCATGAAAATCGAAATATATATTTGGCCTAATCCACGTGTTATTGCTATGCCATGGGCAGCCAAAGGCATGTATGTGGTTGCAAAATGTATATAAATACTGAAAAAATGGGGATATTTGACTTCCTAAACCATTGTCATTCAGGTACGTCATCGTAAAACATGAAGCCGTAACATCCCTTCCACATATTAAAACTGTACTTCAAAATGCCCATCGAGAACTTAAAAGGGACATTTTGTGACCCTCGCCAAACCGGATTACCTCCCAATTAGTTGAGATTTTTATATCATCTGAACTGTTTGCATAAATATAGTTTGTGGGTCAAATCTTACGTGCAGATCGATAGACTCTAGAGAAAATCACATATTGGCTCTATGAGCAAAAGTTATTTATACAATATAAAGCCCAATAAACAGTATGAAACACCAATACTGGCACACATTGGCCATCACCAAGTTGCTGCCTGGGTGTGATGTTTTATATCTACCAGTATCTACATGATAGAATAAATAGTACTACGTTTTCCAGAAAACTTTAGTGACTTAGTTTCAATTTTCAACTTGCGAACACGGCAAATAGTCATAGCGTTTGAGCTGCCAAACTTTGTTATATGGGCATCAGTGTAGGGACACGGAAAGCCTTCAAACTTTCAATATAAAAGGCATTTATGAGATCGATTATCTTTAAAAATGACGAGACAAAACATTACAAACGGCAGCAGTGAGTTAATCAGCGCCCTGTTGCTACATCAACAATGACGAAACACACTATGTACTGGCTACTGAGAGTTTTTATGTTCATTTGCCCATATCAAAGAAACCATGACAAGAGATAGCATAATCTGAGTTTAATCAATGCTCCTTACAAATTAAAGGGACACAACGAATGAAAAAATATTCAAGACATAATGAAATTACCTTTAGTGATATCACTCAACAAAATTTGAATTCAATTTGATATTTACATCGGGTAACAATAATCAAAAACAGCCAAAAGTTATAGGCAAATTCTGCCACGGACAAATCAAGGTGTTGACATCCTTACCAAGAATGGACAGTGTATCTAGCATGTTTTTATTTTCACACAATTCAAAAGGCATTCGGACAGGGCTCAGACCTTTAGGCTTGTAGGTAAGGTATTGATATACAAGTGAAACGCGGATTAGCCGGTATTAGACAAAATAAAGCAATGGTCTGGGAGCTGATGACAGCAGGATTTAAGGTTTGATAAAATGCGGCAGTAATTGTCAGATCCTGGTGTATGTAGCAAAGAGGTGACGCTTACAAGGAACAAATTTTGGTTACCACCTCTTTTTTAAATGTAACATCAAATTGTTATCAAATTTGTGGAATGATTTCGTAAGGGTCCCTTTTTTCATTATGTCTGCACTTTGTCATGGAATTGTGTCCCTTAAATAAATAAACAAGTAGAGCTGACCCTTGGATCCAAAGGCAGCTCTCAACAAGACAACTCCCACTAGCCACGGTTCAGATCCTATTTGATAAGCGTTTTGTATTGAGCAAATGATCTCTTGTTATCTCTTGGGTAATGTATCGGTAACTTCCGTACGATCCCCACGTGATTGTCGGATCACAATTTGTTCTTCGATAAAACAAAATCCTGCCGGTGAACAAACAAGGGTTAGGAAACTAAGGGTACTGGATTCAAAAATCTTGTTTGCCACACTCAATTATGAGGTTTTGACAAAATATAAAGCCTAGGATGAGGTGTATTTGAAAGTGCTCAAATTTTGTTAGAATGATATGCCAATAGTTTCTTATGTCCCAAGGAATTCTTATAATTAAACTATTAACTGAGTATAACTTTTCAAACATGATTGGATCAATTTCAAATTGACCCCGGTTATTGACCTTTGACTCCGAAAACAATTTCACCACCCCCTACGATAACCCACTTTTTGAGTAAAGGGTTGAAACACATAACTCCAAAACAGTTGAAATCAGCTTCTTTAAAAATGTTTTTCACAGATGAACTATTTAGAGTTACCAAATACGGATTACTGTAGTTTACGCAACGAAACGTCCATGATTACATGCTCTATTCCGTCATGCACGCATAACGTGCATAACGGAATAAGCGTGTAATCCAATAGGCGTTTCGTTTTTCGCAAAATAGGAGTAAGCCCGAAGATACCTTTCTATTTAGTCAAGTATTTTGATCCATAATATAACGTGCACCACGCCCTCAATGTTGGGGCTTTAGTCTATCTGCCGTAATTCAACTCATGGGTGCATAGACTTTGTATAGAAAATTCATGTTTCTAACTTCCTGTATCTTCGAGTTACCTTGCTTTCAGAAAATGAGAGTTTCACAGTTTGTTTGCAAGACTTTCTTTTTCCTTCATAATTCCAAATTATTCGATTACACCTTTTCCCGTGTACTAAATTTTCGGATACTTTACGATTTCGCGTTTTTACGAGGGAGTAATTTCGCCATAAAACCGGGAAACACACGTGTTTGTTAATCCGCAGTTAAAACACATAATAAGCTTAAATCAACAAATTTCTCTTCCAGAAATATCATGTTACACATTCCAAAAATAACGATAGACACGAAATTTCATGCAAAAATGATCAAATATCAATACTCAGAATGTTCCTTGCTGTGAAGTTACGACTTTGTGTGTGATTAATTTGCGGAGTGTCCGCCAAAAGTGTAATTAGTGGTATTACACCATTCAACTCTGCGGCAATTTTACAGTGCGAGATAGGGGCTGGTTCCGTTTCAAAATATATCTATTTTTTCTCTATATCACTCTTGGCAAATAAATTCTATACCAGGTGGAAAAGAAGAAAATTGATATTAGAAAAAATGTAATCAATATTCAAACCATGATAACCCCCGCCCCCGTATCGTCGTTTGAACAGAAATTGAGAACTTTTGAGGTTAGAATAACCCATAACCTGGTGCCTTAAGGATAGGATAAAAGTCGGGGTGATGGACTGACTTTCTTGCATGGCATCTGAAAAAAAAACTGCTCCTGCTCTAAATGTCTGAAAATGCAATAGTTATATTAAGAAAGTGAGATGGAATTTTATTCTAGACATGGTAGAAGGTATGCTTTCTCAAAATAAGTGGCATTTGGGACAGTGAATTTGAGGCAATTTACTCCGCGATCATCAATTTCACATCGATTGCCCATTACTAGCTTTAGCGACCACAGAGAACTTGTGCTGCTAGTGCTGCGTCGAGATATGGTAATTCAAATACTAGTTATTTTCGATAGGGAAAATTAGTGTATTCGAAAATGTTACGATTTTCAAATATCGAAATTTGGTATATTTTGTATATTACCAATATTCGATATCAAGAATTAGTAGTAGTTATTTGGTAACCCTCAAATGTTGGTAGTTTTTTCCTGTAAAAACGAAGTACGTAGTGTTATTGGTTAAGGTTGCACTACGTAGGAGATGAAAAAACCAACAGTACGGTCCGCCACAATTCCTTTTCCCATTTACTTAGCGACTAAATACGGCCGAGTACATTTGATTGCATAGTTATGTGTTTCTTGGCCGTTTCTTTTCACAGTATCATGGTAATTCTGGTGGTAAGGGTGGCCTATTTTTGCCGCGGGAATTGTGGCTTTCTGAACTGGCTGTGTTTGCCAGCCACTTGTTTTGTACGTATGGACAATGTAGTAGACTATAACTCTGCAATGCCTTTTGCTCCGTAAACTAAGCCCGCATTCCAGCCAGACAGATCTAATGACATCGCACAAGGGATGAACTTCTATCGAAGCCATTTTAACGTGTATTTCAAGGGAGGGATTTTTGGTGGTTGGTCGGGTGCTTTCACATATAGGCCTTAATCCACAAACAGGCTTAACAATTAAATAAAAATACGATCCAAAAACCAGGTGTAATAATTGCAAAATTACAAAGTTCTTGACCAAAAATCTGTATAATGAATTACTCAATAGAGAAGCACGGAGTACACGTACAAAATTATCTATTTTATTTTGAGCGTTACCAAATTTCGAGACGTTCATATAGAAGTCCCATGATTGCAAATAGGTATGGCCATTCATTCCCTCAAGCGCTACTGAACAACATCATACGTGCATGACGGAATCAATGTAATACTCATTTGCATCAATGGGACTTCTATATGAAACGTATACCCAAAATTCGACGCACCACCGGTCTGACGTGCGGCTAGTTTGGTGATTCATAACAAAATCTAGTGACATATGTTCAGAATTTGGTTATATGGCGATTTTGGCTTGTACTTTGGGGTGATATTGTGTATTCCTCTGTGAGAGTTTTAAATGTGAATGAAAACACTACTCAAAGTTGCCATTTTAATAGACTGTGTATAAGTGAGTTGAAACCGGTTAGTGGATGTGTAAACCTTGATGTTTAATGGGTAAGGAGATAAAATGTTGGTACCGCCCTTAGTTTTCACAACCACTATCAGCTTTGAGACAAACTGTATTTGGTTTGGTTTGGATTATGACCCAGAGTAATTATTCCAGTAAAAAATATAACTGGGCTCTACTAGTCTATGGGGGGGGATTCATATCATACCCAAAGTGTCAGGGTAGAGACGAAATCATCTTTTTTTAGGTTTTTTGGTGACCGGGGCGAGAGATTTGGAATTAGGCCTGTTGATGGGAAAAATGGGATTACAGAAAAACTATATACACCAGAATGATCTTGAATCTTATCAGCTTTAAAGTTGAACAGGAGGAGATTTTTGAGGATACAAAAATTTCTCTCAATTTTCACTGGATCGGTTCAAGGGGGGGGAAACCCATTCAAAACCAGTCGTCTGCTGGGCGCTGACATGGAATATTGCACGGAATAT
>JAMKCH010037289.1:0-14443 GCA_023653785.1 Ophioderma brevispina | reverse complement strand
CCACAAAGTCAAGTAATAACTGCGACCGCGGGACAGACTACTGCCCTGGTTACTTATCCAGCTGCGACAGCGTCAGGGGGTACCGCGCCATACAATATCGCTTATAGCAATCCATCAGGTAGCAGTTTTCCTATTGGTTCCACTCCAGTTCAAGTAACAGTCACGGATGCTGGAAGTATGGTTCAAACGTGTACATTTACAGTTACTGTGAGTGCCGGTGGTAAGTTTACTCAAACCATGCTTTGGTTTTGTTTCAAAACAATTTACAAGGTTTGCAACATACTCTGTAGCATCTTAGCATAATTTGGCATAATTTTTCTCAAATCAATGGGCGATACCTTGAGCTAATTCTATTTTTATGTTTGCAGGAAATGCTCGCAAGAATCAAACATTCCATTACCTATTTTGCTTGTAATTTTGATGTAGACAAATTTTTAAAATCAGATACGAACCATTTTTTTCGAAAAAAAGCCAAGTTTATTAACACTAGCTTATGCATAATTACTCTTCGTAATATCCTATAAATCTTAATTCAGAAGCAAATGTGATCAAATTTAAGAAAACTGCAACAAACAGATTTTACAATTATGTTGCAAAACCTTGATTAAATGCATCCATTGATTCAATTACAGAGCAGATGTAAACCATTTGAATATGGACATAGGCAAAATATTATGCGCGCTTGACACTACATTAAATAACACGTTATAGAACAGGGAGAAAGTAAATATATGAGAAAGGAAAGTAAGTATACAATGAGGCTATTATTCCGTTTCACATGATGATACAATTCTTTAAGAATGAAAGTAGTATGGGTAGGGCTTCAGGTAATAAAAGAAGGCTCAAGCACATGACGGAAAGAAAGAAAAGAAGGCGGGAAAGAAGAGCTGAAACGCAAGAGTAAGAAGAAACTGAACGGGAGGGGGCGTCCTTGAAAAGCTTAGAAATATGAAGACGCGTGGAGAGACCATGACTACCTCTTGATGATTATGTCCAGTTGGGTGAGTAATCCTGTTTTCATATTAGTACATACGTTACATTATGCATATTAATTCTAGCATTGCTAACACCAGTGGTTATTTATCCAGCTGCGATAGCTTCAGGGGGTACCGCGCCATACAATACATCAATCCATCAGGTAATAGTTTTCCTCTTGGTTCCACACCAGTTTAAGTAACCGTTACGGATGCTGGAGGCTTGTTTCAAACGCGTACATTTACAGTTACTGTGAATGCTGGTGGTAATTAAGTTCACTCAAACCATGCTTGGTTTTGTTTCAAAACAATTTGCAGGGTTTGCAACATACTCTATAGCATCTTGGTATATAAAAGAGCAGATATGTGCAGGAATGGCATGGCATTTGGCACACAGTTTGGGCATGTACTAAGAAGGATTTTTGGCTATAGGGGCATCGCAGATTTTTCGTGTGACAGAAATGGCGGCCATTTCCAAAATGGCTGCCATTTCTGGTATTTTAGGTCTTTTTGGGGGGCATAATTTCCTACAATCAATGGGAGATTTCACCTTGAGCTTATTCTGTGTTTATGTTTGCAGAAAATACTCCCAAAGAATCAAACATTGCATTAACTATTTTGCAATTACTGTTGATTGGGACAAATAGTTTAAAACAGATAAGAACTATTTTTTTTCGAAAAAATGTCAACGTTCTTAAACCACTAGCTTGTACAAATACTCTTCACACACTTTAGAAAGATGAAGACGTACGGGGAAACAGTGGTTATCCAGAGGATTATGTACAGTTGGGTGAGTAAGTAATCTGTTCAATATTATTACTTACATATAAATATTTTTCAGCATTATAAGTGTGTATAAGTAGGAATAACTAATTTATTGTAGCTCTGTTAAAATGACCATACACACTCCTTAAGTGGCAAGACTGGAACTCATAAACAGTTAAAACGATTGTTTTAACAGTTATGTGCACGTTTGTCTAGTCCAACTGCAATTTAAAAACGACATTTTTTGCAGGTATCTTGTATTGTTACAGTTATCCCTTTCGCAATCTCGTGTCCACAAAGTCAAGTCACAAAAGTCAAGAACAGCGACCACGGGAAAGTACTACTACTTTGGTTATGTATTAATCTGCAATAGCTTCAGACGTGGCCATCAATGTGATTATGCATCCTCAGGTAGCATAGCAGTTTTCATTTGGTTCACAACAGGGTCACAGCATCGGTTCACGGATGCTGGAGGCACAATGTTTCGAACTTGTTCATTACAGTTATGTGAATGGGGCGGGTAAGTTACTCAAATAATTGATTTGTTGATTTTGTTTCAAAAAGCAATCTCGCAATTCGCAATACGGTTGTGCCGACACCTCGACCTCTTACACAGGTATTGCGGGTCTGAGTCGCCGAGGCACAAAGGAAGTTGCTTTTCTAACTTTGGTAATATGGCGGGAAACAATGCATACACCTTGTCATAAATTTCTTATAAGCAATTAAGAACAATCTGTGTGGATATGATGCACCAGAGTGTATGCATTGTTTCCGCCATATTACCAAGGTAGAAAAGCAACCTTTCCGGCGGACTATTCAAATGTGTAGAGGTCAGTGGTGCCCGACAGCGGTTACCCTGCCAGTCCAATTTTTGACCGCAAGGGCGACATCGCCGGTCAAACTTCCATGAAGTAAACACGCAAAAGTAGTGTTATATTATGTCTAAAATAGATCAAGAAAAGAGTTTGTGTGATTGTTTTTAATTTGCATTCGCACGCTCCCACCATTTTTTGAAAAACTAAATGATCAGTGCTGTATTCCTGTGTGTTTATTTAAGTTCTTTACCTGGATGTCGATTTTTTCCATGATCCATACGGGAAAAAAATAATTTCTTCCGAAGCAATCTTGGCGGCGCGACCGTTATTGCGAAATGCGAGAATTTGCAAGGTTTGCAACATACTCTGTAGCATCTTGGCATAATTCAGAATAGATTCCTCTAATCAATGGGAGATACCTTGAGCTTATTCTGTGAATCCCAAAAAATCGAAATTGCATACATATTTTACTAGTAATTTTTTTGATTTGGATAAATATTTAGAAAAATATGTGTTGATAATAACCGCTTGTTTTTGAAAATAAGCCAACATTAATAACATTAGCTTCATGTAATTGCTCTTTTGCAAATCATGAAATATTTTAAGCAGAATTTTATACAAATGTAATCAGATTTTAAGAAAACTACAGCACGGCAATTCTACAGTGATGTTGCAAAACCTTGATTAAAGCATCCATTGATTCAGTTACATAACAGATGTACCTTGATATGACAGACAGTAAAGTAATATGTGTCCTTGACTATCTTCATTAAATAACTCTACGTTTTAGGACAGAAAGAAAGGACGTACATGAAGCCTATTACTGGGTAATTCCATTTTTCACCTAATGATACAATTTCCGTTTAAAATGGAAGAAGTATGGGTAGGGCTTCAGATTTCCGCGCGTACCTTCCGAGGAACTAATCTGCGGTATATTATTCTTGATACATTTTTCAAATTAGGTGCAATATTTTAATGTCCAAAAGGATTCTTCGCCGCCATATCTGGAGAAATTTTTGGCGATTGACCATAATTTTTCATTGCTGGACTAGTTAATGTATTTTATTTCTTGTTGTACTCTGACCTTTTATTAAGACAATTTCTGGAAATGGCCCTCCCACCGTTCAGATTCAAATTGCCGTCGTCCTTCTGTTGTCCTATATCCCCACCAATAACTGCTCCTTCACTCACTCCCCAGGTTAGTGAAGTTCCGCCATTTTTAGAACCATACTTAGAGCTTTCTCTCTCAGACTGGTTCGAAAGAAATTACTTATTAACCAAAATGTTTGTTGATTTTTTTAAGTACACTGTCAGAAAGCTCTTAAATTTACATGCACCGTTGGAAATGCTTTAATTTTACAGATTTTTCTTTGCTGTCAAATGGACATTTTTGTTGATTTTAACCTTGGAAATTCCTGGAAAAAGCTACAAATACACCCATCAGAAAATGGTTTAGTATGATTTTAGACTGTTTTTTTTTTTAAAAATCCGTAAAATTACGGTAGTTTACCCATCATTTCGAGGATGCACTCAAGCTATAACCCTGGAGCTAGCAGACATGTGTTCACATCTCAAGTACAAAAAGGTTTGGGTGATTAAATATGTTTGGAAGCCTGACAGGGACCCCAAAGATTTGATTCTTGATTGCTGTAAAGGTGCCCTTACGGAGACGGGGCCAAAACAAGATTGTACAGGGTCAAATTTTTAAATTGATGTCAATCGTGTTGAAAAGCATACCATTTATGTGTCTAACTATAAGGATTCCGAAAAAGAGGTGTAGTTTGTAAATTAAACCCCTAAAGTGTCAAGTTATGGCTAAAAACAGCAAAAAATCAATACAATGGCCAATTTCAGTTCGTAGCAGGGTCATCTTTTAAAGTTTTTCTCCCGATTTACACAGACTTTTCAAGCAACCGATTCAATTGATGATTGGGGTGCTGGAGAATTTCGCTTAGACTTCTATAACTTCGTAAACCACACTTTTCCTTTCAAACCAATGGATTTCTATTGAACGGGAGTCTCACAGGCTGTTTTCTATTGTGTTCTTTATTGTGTGCTGCACGCATTATTGTTCCATCACCGTACACGATAGCCTCTTTTATTCACGGTTTAAGTCCACATATTAATTGCAAGTTAGTAGAACACTCTGTGACGGGGGGACTCTCGGGTACTTTTCACCAGTATGTAATAGATAAAAGGATGAGAAGCACACCGCTATGAAATATGATGATGGTTTGATAAGGTCTGGTGAGCCTGTTGACTCCGATTAGCGGGCGAGCCTTTAGGCTTTATCTAACATATACTTCGAGACAAGAATTAAAATAGATTTATATCATTATTCGTTCAGTTGAGAATGTATTTCGTGTTTGTCTTTAACTATCTGAAGCAGTGCTATGTTTTTTTTCTAAATTAAAAACACCAAACGTGCTGTAATGTTCATCACTTGTGAAGGAGTCTAACACCAAGGTCTAGTCGATAATAGGTTTATTTTCTGGAGAGATAATCTTACTGACGGCAGCTTCTACCGTTGGGTTCATTTTAATTTTAGCACCCTGGTACTAATATAAAAGTTAAGCAACAATGAGTCGGCCTCAAAGAAGAAAGTTAGAGGGGCGCTAAACAATGTTTTTAATCCAGGTACCTAACGCATGTTGCCGTGCCCTCCCAACTGACAGTAAAGTAATGCATACAGTCCGACACAAGAAGCTTTGTCGATTGAATCTGCCGATTCATTCATTCTATTTATATTGCTTTTCATCTATTAAAGTCACGTACAAATGCTAACCACTGACAAAGATGTTATGAAATACATCTCCTTGACTATGGGGAATATTATGAACTGTATTCTGCTTCGTATCATTGGATTTTACACTATTCATTATGCACATTGGTCGATTGGTGTATATGGTTATAGTTTCCCTGCGTTATACAGGTCTAATTGTCGACTGAGATTACAGCTGTACTGCTACAAAATATATGAACACACATAAAAAAGAAAGGCCCAGGCTTCTTTAAATCTTTTAATGGTTTCTCTATAGATCTATCTTTTAAAGTTCTTTGTAGTTCTGTACCTGTATGTGACAAATCGGTTACTGCCTAAATCCTCAAATAGTTCCAAATGTACTTGCTTGATCCCATTATCACTTATACAGGGTGAGTCAAAATACTTGACGCCTCGGAGAGAATACCAACATGCCTAACACAACACAGGAGCATCACCCACACTTGATTTTGGTAACCATAATTGCTATGGTCCTCCTCTTTCCAATTATACCAAAATGAGTACCAACATGCCTACATTACGTCACAATGACGTCCATAAAATCGCCTGTCCGGTAAAAAACGGCCATTTCCATAGACACACATCGAAAATTCAATTTTTCGCCAAAAAGGTTAGGAAAATCAGATTTCATGCTGTTTTTGGACTCTACTTGCATGGAGATGAACTAGTTTTAATATAATTACCGCTTTTAGAGCATAATAAGGTGTTTGAGTCGCTTACTTTTGCGAATATTCCATTTTCCACCCTAATATTCATTAATTTTCGTACTTTCATCAACATATTACGTCATGGGTGACCGTCTAATGTGAGGTTAGTACTTATTCTGGTAGCAATAGAAATAAGAACTCTAAGCTATCCTTTGGTACCAAATTTGGATCTTCGGGAGTTTTTGGTTACAAAAATGGTCTCAGTAGACGAAGGTTAAGTTGTGCACCGAGAGATTTTACATAACAGGTTTCCCTAAAAATGCGAAAAATCTAATTTTTTAACTAATGTAAACTTCTATCATAAATATCCCCATGTGCAAGGATTACGCTGAAAATATTGTGCAATTTCTAATTTCGTATAGGACCCCAAATAGGAGTTTCCTGAATTACTTAATCGGATTAAAGGATTCAGAAGATTGAGCGGATTAATTGAACCACCTGGAACCTGGCAGAACCGGAATGAGCATGCCGGTTGAGTATTGATTTGGTCCCTAAGACGCCAACACAAGACTTCCGAACACACCAGATACACTCCCGAAGACAATTCGAGGGCACACCCTGCACTGTACAGGATTCGAACCGGGACCTCTGGCATGATCAAGACCAGTGCTAAAGCTCTAACCAAACTGAGCTACCCAGGCTGCCCGATAAATAGGCATGCAACTGAGTAGTCTTATTGGCAGCGGTATCCCGGCAACAATACACACAAACACAGTGCACGAGTTCTATAGATGCTTACTAGCCGCCTAATATCGTCAGATTAACAGTGGGTACACTCATGCATCATCCACTGGAACATATATACCATATAGACAGCCATTACGTTAAATACTGAATAGAATACCTGAAGAGCGCATCTCATGTTAGAACACATAAAAAGTAAATAAACCAACACAGATTCCGAACACAAGCAGATACTCCCCTAATCGAGGGCACGCCTACCTGCCTGGGCCAGTGATTGTCAACGGCTACGTAACTATAGCCGCATGCGAACGAGAGCAGACATGCTATTGCTTGCTATATCAATAGCATTCGAAAGAGAGCCGCATGCTATTTGTGGTTTTCCAATTAATGTATTAACAAACATGTTACAGAGTGCTTCATATAAATCACAAATCAAACCACGTGCATCCAGGGCATAGGGATGCAGAGTTTATTGATTTGTGGTAATAGGGGGGTGTGATAATTAGAAATTTTTCTGGGGCCCCCTGAAAATATGTAGTGGACCCTAATGAACACGAAGATAACAATGAAAAATAAATTTGTGTGGGCAAACCCCCCTGTACATACCCTCTGAAAGTTTTTAAATTAAGGTTGCCGTAGTCTGAAGACTTGCACAGTGTAATTTCCTATATGGAATATATTGGATAGTTATGAAACTCTATCATAATGTAATTTATGCATTGTAAACTGAATTTGTTCCAAACCTTACACTTCTAATTGTTTTGCAGTAAACTTTTTTTCTACATTTCAGTATTAATTCGGTCTACTCGAGGCTTACAGTGTCCAAGTAAACGTCAAATTAAACTTCCCTTCGGTCTTCATTATGATCCCAAAGTGACCAAACTGAAGATAGACTGTTATCTCTAAAGAATGTGAAACCCAAGCTTCATTGAGCTCACTCATTGTCTTCTTTGATTCACAAAAATTGGGGGGGACTATGTTTTAGCATAGTTTGATGTTCAGGAAGCTTCTTGTGATCTTTCTTCAGCCTGAAGATCACTTGTTTTGGGAAGTGACAGTTATTTTGCCCATCTATACATGCCACTCAAGATAACGACGTGCTGCTTGCTGGTCTCAATAGGTACTGTTCATCAGTGTTGGCTTTAATATGCCGGCAGAAAACTGGTTTTTGCCCCGAAATGGTTTAACCTGGTTCAACCGGCATAAACTGTTTAAACACTGGCACAACTAGGAAAGGTCTAAGGTCGTCATGGCAAAGCATTTTAGTGGGTTATGTAATTACGAATAAAGGGTATGCAGTAATCCTTTATGTAAGATAAAGGTCTTCAAAAAGACCATTCGCGAATATATAATAGTCCTCTGGAGTTGTGTTGAGCTTGCTAGTTTTCTGACCATGTCGAGCCGCAGGCGAGACATGTCAAAACTAGCAAGCGAAACATATCTCTAGCCGACCATTATATTCGCGAATGGTTTGTTTGGAGACCTTTATCTTACATAAACGTCGAGCAAATGATTAAATGGACATTTTTATCCAATTATTCGCCACCATGTTTGATATCTCGTTATATTTGAACGTTAAATATGTGACATAAGCTAACTTTTTTCTTTAAATAAAAGCACCAGATTCTTCCTATATTCGCATGTGTACGAGTCTATCACCAATAGATAATCCAAGGGGTATAATCTACCAGAGGTATTCGATCTTTGGGCATTCAGCTGGATGTATTGTATACTCACCTATTAAACACTAAAACCCATAGAGAAAATTTGTGTTTCGGCTTTACTGTCGTCTTTGGTGTCAACAATACACTCACCAAGACAAAGGGAATGTGGTCCAGGTGCAAGAGCTGATGTTACAGTCCCCAATCCTTTACCCTCGTTCAGATACGATTTATAATCAGAAATACACCATCACTGACACAACAGAATTTAATCATTAAATGAGTGGACTCGTGAAAAGCATTAAGCATTTGGTTAATGTGGATTGCTTCCCGGCCTTTAGGCCTGAAAATTATTTGCATGTTTTTTGTTAACTGCACGCCACCCATTGCACATCTGGGTGAAATTTGTGGGAAGCACTCCGACCGCCGCTGAGCACGCTATATATTCCTGGTGTTTGCATCGGTTATGGCCATAGACCTTCTGGTCCATTATTTTCTTTTATCGAAGGTCGGATGAGCGATCCCAATGTCCTTCTACGTTGTGACAGAGTTGGAGCGCCTTAGGGAGCCCAACTCTCATTTTGCTATAGGCATGGTCTTTTGGAATTACGGCCGATTTCGGGATGATTAAAGTATTCTTTTTTGTCGAATTGCTATTTTTAAAATGTCCCAATTTGTCATTGGAATCCCGGTGTGGAATTTTATTTCTTACAAAAAAAAAAAATAATGCAGTACCCCCGTTCTTTTTTGGCAAAATAGATATAAGAAGGTCACGATAATTGGTATTCCCTAACATTAATCCTAACTTTGAGTCCAGAGTATTAACATTATTATAAATGTGGAATTACATCTTTTTACTGTAATGACCCCATTGACATATCATTCCTATACGGCACAAGCGACACCATAGCTTCGTATTGTAAAATACAATCCTGCTTACGACATCCATGGAATAACAGTACGCTGTGGCATTCAGCCTGACAGTCTTTTATGTTTGTCTCGCAAATAACTCACTTAGTTTTTACATGGAGTGTTGCGATCATGGCAGGTGTCCCATAAAGCGATTATAATTTAATGAATCTTCCCCCAGACAATGGTAGACGGTGTTTCTAAACCAATTCCTATAGTAGGTTTCTTTTGTTTACATGACTATTATTTTTTGCGGAAGTGTTCATCTAGATAGCTAGATGACCATTATTTCAAATAATGGTCATCTAGCTAGCTAAGATGACACTTCCGCAAAAATAGTCATGTATAAAAAAGGACGGACATAGGAAATGATGGCATGGAAGAGGGCTAGACGTTTATGGGCGAATAATGGTCGGGTCAGAAAAATAAGGACAGGGCGAAGCCATTTTCTGGTCGACGATACCATTATGAGCCCATAAAAATACTGCAAACCCTTATTTCTATTCCTATTATCCGAAAACAGCGTGATATAATGAAAAAAGGCATTGGCGACCCATTATTGCAGACTAATGGGCAGTAAATGACCCCTCAGAATGCTGCATTTTCAATAATGGGCGCAGAGGTAATAGACTACTAAATTAAGTACCTCTTAACTTAACTAACCTCATCCCCCTGGCTTGCATTCTTTCTTTGTCCACCAAGCATCCCCCCCCCACACACACCAACCTTGTTGTCACCATGAAACGCCATACTAACATGCCCCCGTCCACTGTGCCCTTCTTCCCACCTGCCAAGTTCTGCTCAGAACGCAAAGAGGAGCGCGGGAGGAGGAAGCTAAGGGGAGTACTGAGGCGGTACTGCCCCTGGTGAAGGTATGTGCAAATGCAGACGAACAGGAGGCACATATGAAAGACCAGCATTGACAGAAAAAAAAAAAAAAAAAAAATGGACTATGTTTCTTCCATTCTCAAGTTACACTAGGTATTTTAGAGAAGCTCATAAAATGTACTCTGACCTAGGGAACATTCAATCTAGGTGTGAAAACACCTAAAGACTACTCCCTTTTATTTGATTCATGTTCCTCCATATACCCGTCCTTTCTTAAAAATTAAGGAATCTTGAGGTTATTGATTAGCTAATAACTAGATGGAATCTGAAATCTGAAGAGGAAATAGAAGAACATTATTGAAAAGTGTCAAATGTCAATACTGTTGACATCAAATATAGTAAACCGATTAATTCTAAGATTAATAAGTTGCACATGTCAATGATGGAAGTTCAAATATTATGTTAATGGTTATTAATAATATTTGACTAATCAACAAATAAATTATATATAATTAAGCTACTAACATATTAGATACATACATAATCAAAATAACATGGATAAATTGCTTCATATAGAGGCATATCTGTACTTAAGAATGCCAGTAATGTAGTCTGCTACATGGAACCTGTCAAATTCGGAAACCATGTCATCAAAATTTTCAAGGGCCATGTACAGGGGGGTTATGCAAACTATTTTTGAAAAAAATCTTTTATATTCTTGATTTGGATTGGGGATACCATATTTTGAGGGGGGCCTCAAATAAAAAGTCAAAATTTGCAAATAACACTCCCCCTCGTGGTAAACCACTCGCATCCCTTCCAACAAACGAAAATCCTGTGAAAACTGATTACTATAGTGTTAGAAGGAACATACTTATTATCACGACAATGCTACAATGTTCCCAGTTCGCAGAAATCTTCCTCGTAAATATATTTATAATCTAAAGCAGAACGGTAGTTTTGGCATGTTGTTGCTTTGCAATTTGCTTACTGGTGTTCTGGCATACTCACGCGTTCTAAACGTGACGAACGGCGTCGAACTTAAGCGTACCACGTAAACGACTTCCGTGCACACTGCCGCGTGCGTGATAGCTAATTTGCATATCAACCGTGAGTTGATACGAATCAACAACGGTCGCTACTGTAAAAAGGGATACGGTGCGTTGTAAAGCACACAATATATTTTAATGACGATAGATGTGATCAAACGACCCCCTTTTTAAATTGGAGCGTGTTTGGCATATATAATTGGAGGTGTCCGTGTATACCATTTCAAGTAATTTAGCAGCCATTCATTTCGTTTTGGCTGAGGCATTTATAAGCCTCACCAAATCGAAGGCCCCTTAATTAAATTTACCTACGTCTATGTTTTTTTAAAGTATTTTGTGTGATTACTGCCATCTGCTGGCCGGAACAATGTGGGTACCCAATCCAAATGTATTTTTTGTCTATTATGCACACCCAAGAGGAAGCAAAACAAGCGATTCAACGTAACGAATTAGCGGGGGGTATAAAGAAATAAGCAGTTAGCAAAGTCTTCGCCTATGGGGATCATCGGGCACGGTTGACTCATGGCGTGTCAGGGACATAAACCGTAACAGCCCTGTCAATGTCTGCTGCGCGTCAACTTTATACAGAAATCTTCGTACACGTTATGATTAATTGATTATGAATCTCAATGAGCATGCCCAGCCCATTATGTTTTGCGTAATTATAAACTATGGGTTTTATTGCTTGGGTTTTTATAATTGCAACTAACACAAAAAGGTCATATTTCTTAAGATATAATATTACGAAATTTTAAAACATTTTGAAAGGCAGAGTATGACCTTGTACGCATTTTTGAGTTGTAGATTGGGCCACTAATACAATTATTTACGTCCTTGACAGGCGAAAACGCTGGGCATACATTCTCACACTATCGGAACACTTTTAAACTATGATCCCTGTATAAACATTACTCCTTATGTCTGTCATAACCACAAATAGCCAAAACTATTTTCTGCTGAATGCTCAGTAACCCTTAAATTACCCTGAAACACGTTGCCAATTTTAACATGACTAATACACTACATTTCATTGAGGTCACAACTATTGAAATCTGATCCAGACTAATAGGTTGTAAAGTCGGCCCAACGTCGACAAAAAAGAGTCCAGGTATGCACTTTAATACCTCTTGACGCCACACGATACTTGGGTGCCATAACTCCAACCTACCGTCTTTTGTCACATGTCTAGGTTTCGCCCACATAATCTTTTTACTCCTAACTTCTTAACTTCTTCAGTTTTACAAACTTCTTCTGGCTATGTCTACACAAGAACTAAAAATGCTGACGCAGTAGTGTAGTTGACCCTATCAAGTATTAAGAAAATGACCCTTGCAAAATTTGAATTCATGTAGTTGCTGCTGCTGCCTGTTTTTGTTGTTGTTTTGTTGTGGATGTTAGTAATGGTGGTGGGATAAGCGCATATTTAACCTTAAACTTATCCATTACAGGCGAAAGTGGTATCGGTTAGATTGACTTATACAGATTTTTGTTGCAAAGGCACCAAAAATATGTCGTACGAGCAAGGCATGAAGGTCCACTTAATCTAGCAAATTATTTCACCTTATGCACATAGTAATCACGATATTGATCAAGCATAAACAAACTGAGTTAACTCCACGGGGAATTCATTTGATTTTTTTTTAATTATACAAATATTGAAGCTCATAAGTGCAATGACACGGGACATTCCACTGAACTTTCGCTTTAAAATTTACGGTATCCACATTCCCCCTCCAAATTGAAACCATACCCTCTTACGAATGTGCATTAAGTTGACGGTTGTGCAGGAGATATAGTCCTCCGGGCTAACAGTCCGGGAACAATGGTGAAACAAAAGAGGCAATCGATTCAGGTGACTCTTTACGCCAGATTAGGTTGGTTTCACGCTTTATTCCGTGTCATCTATGGAGCCGGACTATGGTACTGGCCGGACTATGATTACGTTCACACCGGGATGAGGCAATCACATATGGAAATGGATCTGGTGTAAGGTGGGCATTCGGTGCCTAAAAAAAATAGGGGTCTTTGGGTGAGAGAAGCCAAAATTGCTCCAAAATAGACCCCATTTTCAAAAATCGTGTCGTTTTGAAAATTTGAAAAAAACAATCACCCAAATAGTGGTCTTTGAGTGACATTGCTAGAAATTTTTAAAATGTGGTATGATGACTAAAATCAGACTGACAGATGTAGATGATATGAACATGTAAACAACAAGGATGTGGTACCGAAATATAAAAGCATAATGTTATGTGTAGGGTATAACGAGAATCCCATTCTAGAAGTTTGGGGAGAAGGTTGGAAGATGTTTTCTATAGTTTGCAATTTGAAGGGTGCTTGATCAGAATTTTTGGGTCCAACATCTGGGAAATGTGGGGCACTTTGTAAAATAAGGGGGTACAGTGGTAAATTTAAAATCCGGTCAAATTGTGTTAAATGACACCAATGATTTGTCTCATTATAAGATTAAAAAAGATATTAGTTGTATAGGTTCCGACTTTAGTTACACGGCTACAGCATTGATAAGGTTCAAGGTCTATTCTGGGGCAAAAAAATCAAATGCTCGGATTTGTTGAAAACCGGGTCAAAATTAAAAGAAAACAAATTAGTGGAGTGGCGTGGTCTAGCGGTTAGAGAGCTTGCCTTTGGACCCAATGCTCCCCGGTTCAAATCTCAGGGGGGCCTACTTGCTGGATTTATTCTAAAAGGTACTCAATTCTGGAGTTAATTTGTAGAGGAGATATGATTAAAATCAGAATTGCAACTCTCCTCAGGGTTCATTTTATGGGCAAATGAACCATGAAAGCTCTCACTGGACCCATGTGTGTGTTCGTCAATGTTTGGATGTAGAACAGGGCGCTGATTTAAGCTGCTGCCATTTGTGAAGTTGCTTGTCTCTGTCTAAATATGTTAAACAACTAATGTTAAGCGTTGTGATACTTGGTTTATCCATGTAAGAGCGTATATAAATGCCGCATTATTTATTATTATTATTATTATTATTATTGCCCTAGTCATAGTGAAGCAGAAAATCCATTTCAATTCTTTGGGTGACAGCCTGTAACAATTTGAGGTCAAGTTTTGGTGACCCTATAGACCATGTAGACGCTTGATACATTTTCCCAATAGTTACGAAACCAAATGCCCAAACATTGTAAAACATAAGGCAAGACGAACAAAGTTGACACCAAGTTTCAACAAAATCGGAGCACTGGGTAACTTTTACCCCCCAGATGACCTTGAACATAATAGGGCTGTACTTGTTTAAACTA